>PVIY010032883.1:0-28597 GCA_004026745.1 Myrmecophaga tridactyla
TGCCACTCTTGTAACTAAAGTCTTCCCTTTAGGCCCCATTTTAGGAAAAAAACAACTCAGTGGAAGCTGAATGTAACTTTCAGATTCGACTTATTCAAAGTGCGCCACCTCCATGTTTGGGAAGTCAGTGGGTCGGCTCAGATGCTCTGTGGCTTTCAGGATATGACAAGCTAGGTGAGCAGAATGGGGAACCATAGGTAAATTTGCCCTAACTCCAGAAGGCTAAACAATTCTTGTCTGATTCTTTAAAAAAGCTGACATAGGGAAAAAGATTGAGTAGTCAGATTGGCATGGTTTGCTTTCCTTGGGTGTGTGTCTGTAGGTGTGATCAGGAATACTAGAGGTGGAGACTCCCAGAGGGGCGAGGGACTTGCTTTGCTTCGACAACTCAAAGAATCAGGTGCACTGGGGACTTGATGTGATGCCAAAAATGAGGTTAATGGGTTGTGCATGTGTGTATGCATATGTGAGGCATCAGGCCTCATAGGACATGGCAGGCAACTAAACTACAGATACATACCCGAGGAAAGCAAACCATGTCAATCTGACTACTCAATTTTTTACTGACTCTTTTTCTGTTCCCATCACTACAATCCTGGGCCTGTCCCCGCTCAGTGCCCGCAGCCTCTGTGCTCTAGGTGTTCGTTGGGGCACCACCCAAACCTGCATGCAGCCAGGCTCTCAGACACCATCACAGACAGAAGCCCTTGTTTCTGGCAAAAATGAAAGTTCCCAACAACTCAGGCCGGGGTACCAGGAGGAAAAGGGCAAATTTTGAATCCACCACGTTGGAAATAGAAATATTTCTGATATTCCTGCTTGCTCTCTGTGACCCATGCAAACTTGGTTTATCTAAGTAAACATGTAAGATAAAAGTTATAGGTTTTACAAGTTGAGAAGTGGGAAAGAAAAATCACTCAGATTTAATGAGATTAAAGATGATTACATGACACAGATTTCAATGGTAAGTTGATACGGTCTACACAAGAGAATATGGCAGAGATCAGTGGTTTTCAGGCTTGGCTGTAATTAGACTCACTGGGGGCACAGGCACAAAATCCCAACGACTATGCCCTGGCCACAGAGATTCTGATGTAATGGCTTATGGTACAAATACAAATGGGACTGAAAGAGCACAAGGATCTGATGACTCCCTATTCTACTGAAACGTGCTTATTTCTGTTTAGGCTGAGACCAAGAAGCTGTGAGAAAGCAGGAATGGGAGCCATGACAAGAATGAGCTGCTGACAATGAGGCTGCCTCTGCAAAGGCCACTGAGAGCAAACCTTTCCCACAAAACAGAAGGTGGTTTTTAATGGAATAGTGGTCTCACTTGAGTATAGTTTCAGACACAAAAATATCTTCTTGGAAAACAAATCGTGTAATTAAGTTTCCTGTTTGGTTTAATCAAGTTGTATCCATGTCCCCTCCCCAAATCCCATTACAGGTACACACAGCACACTAAAAGAAACAGTGTCCCCTGAATGCCAAGCATTCTCATTGTCCAGGAGACTCTCCCAGCCTACCCATTCTTCAAAGCCACCAGGGGACGCTGGGCACAATTCAGAGTGAGCTGTGAGCTGTTTTTGGCTGATCTGAGTATGTATACTCATAATCACATTGCAATTCTTAAAATACCTTATAGCTCACCTCCAAATCAACATTTGAGCCATGTATTTTTACATTTCAACTATATGGAAACTCTCAAAACAGATTCCTTCCAATACTTTTCATCCTGATTTGCATTTGACTAGTTGTGTGGTTCCCAAACTGTGGACCAAGGAGCCTGGGACACCCCAAAAAACTGGGTAGGCGCCATGGAACTCACAGGACTTCAACCTCCTACATGTCCAAGGGAAATACAGCAATACCTGTTGGCCATGCATGGCCTCCTAGATTAAATTGCTTGGTCTGGTAAAACTATTGAGGCACTAAGGCACCACAAGCTGAGAAAATTCTGGAACCTCTGGACTATGTATTAGTAAGTGTTCCTTTCTTCTGTCTAGAGGTCAAAGGAGTAGTAATCAAAGACATTTATGAAACCACCTTCGGACACTAACAGAAAGTGACCAGAGGCAAATATGTAATGACAGCTCCTTAATGTTACCAAGTTTTACAGTATCTGAGACAAGACACCTTGCCTGTCTGATGCTGCCAAGAGGATCTCCTGCAACCATGAGGCCGATGGGCATCTGGGAGAGGAGGGTCTCCTTTATCCTGTGTACTGCAAGCCTGGCATGGGCCTCAGGGTGCAGTGTTACTGGATGGGCAAATGCATGGGAACGGCAGGGACCAACTGCCAGGCACATGCCCCAGGCTGCCTTCCTACACACAGGGCAGGGAGGAGGGAAAGGGACTACTGTGGGTTGCAGAGAGGCAAATCAAGAACTGCTTTGCAGGGTGCCAATGGCCTCTTGCTGCTGGAGTCCCTGAGTTTCATTCTGGACCTGTCTCAGGACCTCATTTCCTGCTGCCCAGTCTGTTTGACCTTGGGCTTTGCTCTCCTAGTCAGAGACCCTGGCCAGGGCCGCCCGGTTTCCTGGCCTTGAACACACATGGGATACTGTCAAAAAGCCCGAATGGGGATTTCCCTCCTCCCAACTGCTGTCCTGTAACTGTCTAAGTCCTAACCCAGCAAGATAACAGAAAAACCTTAAGAGTTTTCCTGCATTAGAGGACAAAAAAAAGAAAAATGTCAAAGGTCCAAGTCCCTGATCACCAACTGGTTGTTAGTCCATAATAGGTGTCAGACCGGAGGAAACACCTTCCTGGTTAAGGACAGAGTGTTAGGAGGTTTATGAGGGCAGGGAGGGACTTTCAGGTGCTAGAATGTCACAGGATGTCAGAGAGAAAAAGGAACAAACTGTTACTTAGATTAAAAACAGGCAAAAAGCCCCATATTCCCATAGAAGCCTCCAGTACAAAGTAAAGTGTGATAAATACTATACACAATTCTTCCCTCTTGGCTAGTCTGCAATTGTGAACACCAGGAAGTAAGGAACACACCATGGGAGAAGCAACATACAAAGAACTCTCCTAGAACAAATGCTATTTCTAGCATACTTAAGTTCACCAGGAATCCTCTGCACAATTGATTAACTTGCAAAAAAAAGTTGCACTTTATTTTCAATTCAAATTCAAGAACTTAAATACATTATGCAACTTTAAAAACACGCTGACAATGGGCTGAACAGTAGCACGCACAGATCCCCTACTTGAGCTCAAGTGTCACACTACACAGACATCCACGCAGCTCCAAATATATGGATGGCTTTGCCAGAAAGGAAAGCGGATGCTTCAGCTTTTGGCCAAAACCTGAAAATTCTCTACTTTCTCTTTGGATCTCTAGAGAAATAATAGCCTAGTACTTCCTGTTTCTTGCGGAGTGACAATAAGGTCACATTTAGGTGCTGAGGGATGGGGAACACAGCCGGGCCTATAATTACCGAGGTGAGCTAATCAGTCATTGTACCCGTGCTGCTTCGTTTAACTCAAGGGGACGACTGACACCTCACGGCCAGAGGATGACCACTGCATGTTGGGACGCACAAAGAAAGGACACAGATGATAAGTGGGGGAAGCCCTGGAATGCTCAACATGAACAGGGAAGAAATGAAGTAGGGCAGAGAAGTGTGCTCTCAGGATAGGAAAACAAACTACACATACCCCCAATCTGGAAAAATCAACTAGGTATGTATATTATGGCAAAACAAGACATCACTTGGGTCAAAGCACACAAACCATCCACTCTGCTTTTCTAGAAACTATACACCAATGTTTCTTGAAAGACCATAAAGATTCAAATTAATTTTTCACTAAAATGAATGATCAAACCAGCACTGCCCAACAGAAATATAATGTGAGCTGCATTTCTCAGTAGTCAACTCTTGAAAGTAAATGTAGGTGAAATTCATTTTGATAACATCAATTTTGTTTAACCCACTCCATCAAAAATAATACCATTTTTTAATGTATAATGAGCATAAAACATCGTTTTTCAGACCAAGACTTAAAATCCAGTGTGTATGTCACCCCGGGGACCTCTGAATTCAGACCAGCAGCAACCCAAGTGCTTGACTGCCACGTGTGTCTGGTGGCTGCACACTGGAGACGGCAGAAGAAAGAGCATCTCATATCACCCGTGGGGACCTGTTACCGAGTCACCTAGGTGACACACAGTGGCATCCTGTACCCGCGAGCTCTATCCCAAGCAGCCACCCAGGAGTGCCCAGTGCTGCTGTGCTCAGAGGCCCTGTATTTTTCCCAGAAGTGCCTGCCTCTCATCACAGTAGGCCCTGGTCTCCTACTCCATGTAGGCAGCCTGTGGACTAGGGGTGTCCGGCACTCTAACTTCCCACAGCTCCAACGTAGTGGTTCAATTCTCAGGGCTGCAAGGCTATGCAGAAAAATAAGGGCCGTGCTAAATGTCTAGGATTTAACAGGACATGAAATAAAGAATCTGCAACATAAAAATCTGAGTAAGAAGATGCTAATTATGGTCCCACCTCCTCTTCTGCTTTTCAACCTCTCTCAGAGCAGCTTTTCTTTCTTTTCTATGAATGAATGAAACCAGCCACAAAAGAATGGCCCCTGCTCCTTCTCTAAACTGAGCCCATAATCTTACTAGTCCACCCTGGGAAATGAGCTATCACTTCCTATTTCTGAAAAAAAGGTGCCCTTACTCTTTGCACTTCAGCTCCATAGGATTACAAATACCTGGCAAGAGGGTGGCGCTGCGAGAAGGTGGGCAGAGGCGCAGGCAGGTGGGTGAGATGGTGGTCCCCAAGCCTCAGCAGCGCCTACCTTTGTGGTTGAAGATGCCCTCCATCTCCATGCTGCTCCTTGAGTGGGCGATGCAGAGGGAGCCGCAGGGCACCAGGCCCTCAGCGGCAGGAGAGCGGTCAGTGGTCCGCACCAGGCACCAGTCAGGCTTGTCGTGGGGCCGCTCCAAGACCTCCACGGTCTGGCCACGCCGGATGGTCAGCTCGTTGCTGTTGCAGGCCGTGAAGTCATGGACCACCACTGTCAGCTCGCAGCCGCCAGAGAGCTGTGGAGGGAGAGGAGGCATGTGAACTGCACGGGCCGCCAAGCCCTGGGCAGGCGAAGGGCCAGGGCTCCAGGTCCCAGCCAAGTGGGGGCTCTGAAGGTTTGCAGCTCCCGAATCCCCTCTTGGCGTCATGGGATGGCTGCTCTTTCACATTCCTACATAAGACTGTAACTCTCCCAGCATTTCACTATCACAGTCAGATACTATTTTTTCATAGGGGCTTTTAAATCTTTTTGTACCAGAGACATTTTATCTTCTTTCTCATTTTTTAACTTATGGAAAATTAATAAGAACTGTGCTTGAGTATTATTTTGTTCAAAATGAGTGCTCCCTCAACAAGATGGATGAGCTTTGTGTACATAATGCCGAGTGAAGTAAACTACACACAAAAGGATACATACTGTATGATTCCACTTTAATGACCAGCATAAAAGTATAATCAGATGTTTATAATACAGAATATAGGGGACAAAGAGATATATAGAAGCTAAAGATGGGTGAACCGTTAGCTAATGAGGATGAACTCCAATGTAAGGGAACAGATAGGAGCGAAGATGGCTACAGAAAAGATAGGGTTTAACAAATGAATATGAATGCTGAATCATTAAATTGATATCTCTTTCAGTCTCCAGTATTTTAGAGCAGCTAGAAGTAAAAACCTAAAATTGTGGAACTGTAACCCATGTCAAACTCTGAAATATGTTCTACAACTAATTGTGGTGCTGTGCTTTGAAATTTGTTGCTTTTTTGGTATATATGCTGTTTTTCACAAAAAAAGAAGGAAAAAAGTCAACTGTGATGATAAAAAATATTTAAGTCTTCTAGCCTACTATATTCTGGAATAGCTACAAAGCAAAATCTGAGAAGATCATATGGTAGCCCATGAAAAACTCTGGGATCTGTTCTTCAACTATTTGTTGAAGAGTGCTTTGAAAACTATTGCTTTTTTATTTCTTTTGCTTTGTATACATGCTATACTATACAATTTAAAAGTTAAAAATAAATAAATAAATAAATAAATGAGTGTTCCCTAATGAGCCTGGCTCTGGCACTGTGAGATCGACAATGACTTCCTGGCCAAAAGGGAGAAAAGAATTGTAAAAAAATATGGTTATCAGTGGCTGAGAGAATATAGTCGAGAGGCTATTCTGGGAGCTACTTTTATGTAAGCTTCAGTTAGATATTGCTAATTGCCACAGTTTGCCAATCCCCAACCAACATCATTCTGTTAACCCTAAAGAACACCTATGGCTCTATCTCAGATTCTACAAAGGTTCCATGCACTAGGGTAACTTTCCAGGAACTGCAACGTCCAGATGGATTAGATGAATCCTCAAACCCAGAGGGGCCAGCCTCTCCAGATCAACTAGTTCCATCCCCCATCCCATATTATCGACAGCCCTTCCCAACACGAAAATGTTCGAATGGACATAGCCCAGATGCCCCTAAAGACTAAGAGAAAGACCAAAGGGGAAGGTAGATTTATAACAGAGAAAGCAGGATTTAACAAATGCATACAACTACTGAATCATTATATTAATATTTCTTTTAGCCTCCAGTGTCTTGGAGTAGCTGGAAGGAAAAACCTAAAATTGTGGAACTGTAACCCATGCCAAATTCTGAAATCTGTTCTACAACTAACTGTTGCATTGTGCTTCGAAATTCATTGCTTTCTAGTGTATGTGTTATTTTTCACAATTAAAAAAAAAGTGCTCCCTACTGTTATAGCATGCAGTCTCTTTCAACAGCATTCAGATCAGAAAGAAAGCAGCCACAAGAGCTGAAAGACTGAGAAGGCAAAGAGAACCATGATTTGGAAACACAAGCTAGAATATACTTTCTCTCTCCAAAATGTCCCAGGAGTGCCATCTCCTTCGGGATCTCCTTACTCAGCCTAACATTCCCCACATGCTGCCATCTGACCCCTGAGCCTCCTGGGCCCCCTGCCACTCCAGGTGCATGGGGCATGCTTCCCACAGGCTGGGTATGTTCTGGTCGCCCCACACTTGCTCCTTCAACCCTTTCCCTTCTTCTCTCCTCGAATCGAAGCTCACTCCTGTTTTATGTCTATTGAAACCAGGTTAATGTTCAGGTCCTCTGAAATCAGTGCCTCCATGAGCCCCACAAAGATATACTGACCTCATGGCTTCTGCTTGGAGAACACGTGCAAGGCTGCCTAACTACTCCCTGATCTGCACGGAGTCAGGGTCATGTTCTCACTGACGTCCTCTACGTCAGAGCCTGGTGACCCTTTAATCTAGGGTCTGTCTCTTTAGTCAGATTCTTTGACACAGGATTCAAAGTTCTGCACAATCATGACCAACCAGCCTTCCCTGGCATAGCTGCTTCCCCTCACGTGCTTTATGGGCCCAAAGTGACCAGCTCCCATTTCTGAGGGGCACCCTGCTTAGACAGAACCCACTTCCCCAATTTGTCTATGCTAAGGCCCCCTCAAGTCCCTCGCAGGAGTCTCTCCCTGTATTGATCATTCGTAGCTCTTAAAAACAAATCATGCCACAGTTCTGAAGGCAGCCATGTTGTGAGCCCTATGGGTGTGTGTTTGTCTTCATCCCCAGAAGGCAGTGTGCATTACTCGTCTGTGAACTCTGCATGTGCTGTCTGGGAGGGCAAAGCCTGGGCCGGGGCACAGCAGCTCACGGCAACAGCAGGCTCACAGCTTGTGCAAAAACCCTGCTGCAAGGCGGGGCTTTCCTTAGAGCCTACCGCGCCCAGTGTTGGCATTCAGCAGGCACTCAAACACGGCTGAACTGGAAAAGAGAATATATTTGCTCTATGAAACAAAAGCACCGCAACTGAAAAATGGAAGTGAATCACGATGCCTGTTCTCTGACTTCAGGGGCTAACTCTGTCTTGTGTCCAATCTGAAGTAAACGCCATCTTCTGCCGTCCACCCTAAAGTGTGTTAGGGCAGAAGAGGGAACTGGCTGACTATGCAGAGCTGGTGAAAGTCTGCCATGGCGAGTGGGGGGAGCCAATTCTGAGGAGGAGAACAACGGGATGGCCCGGCCCGTGGGGGGCACCCACGGCCCACACAAACGGCTCCCGTCCCCGTGCAGTGCCGGCCCGCTCCAGCCTTGCCCGCTGGCCCCGCCACCCTCCGGCTCATCACCCCCCTATCCTAACGGCTGCTTTTCAAGAAAAAGTAGGGATGTTCACAATGAGAAACAGATGTCTACCGGACAACCACAAAAACAACACTCTTGCAGAACTGAGCACAACCACTGACAAAACCATTCTTTTCTAGGCCTCAAAGGATGTTTTTCACAAACCTCCAAGCCCCTTCTAAGAGTCTGCACATTTCTCTGTGAAAAATCAAGAATGCTAATGTTAAAAGGTTAAAGGTGGAGGCCCAGCCGGAGAGGAATTTTCCCCATAAAATCTCAAATCGTGGAAGTGGTTAATCCCTGTAATAAGGGATTAGGAAAGGAGGAATGTTTCCCGTTCCAGGGAAAAACGCGAGCTGTCATCAAACCCCCAAGCGGAGCTCGGCTGCCAAGGCCTCCCTGTCCCACCCCACCCCAGGGCCCCACACTTCCCCTGGATACCCTCCTGCCCTCCCCCAAGCCCCTGGACAGTGCCTGGCGAGCGGTGCCAAACCCGGGCTTTCCCATGAGTCCAGTTCCAGGTTCTCCAGCCGAGGCTGCTTGGGCATGTGTGTACACAGCGTGTCCTCTGTGCCCAGACAGACCCCCTCAGGACCACCCATCCACTCCAGCTCCCCAGTCTGGGGAGGGAAACTACACTACATACCATCTCATCGCTAGTCCTGGGCCTGCTGTGCTCTTGGGAGTTTTATTAATTTTCAGACTACTCAAAGCACACGGTGTGTTTTGTGGAAGGGGGAAGGGTGGGAAGGGGAGAAAAGGGCTGCCCAAGATAGAGAATTAAGCTTGACTTTATTTCTGGCACTGACAATTTAGCCCCTTGCAGAGTAATCAAAAACAATTGGAAACATCTGTGCCCTTGACAGAGCCTAAGAAATAAAAATCAAGCCTGTTCTCACAAAGAATCACATACTAAGTTAAAATTCTTTTTCAAAAGCTTTAGAACTTTGTTAACAAAATCCAGTTAAGAAAATTTTTGAACAGTGCTAAAATTATCATTTAGAAAAGCCATCATATATCCTAATCAATTGGCTTTACTTAGAAGAATCTCATGCATGTATTTTTTTTTATTGTGAAAAATAACATATATAAAAAACAGCAATAATTTTCAAAGGACACAACAATTACTTGTAGAACAGATTTCAGAGTTTGGTATGGGGTACAAATCCACAATTTTAGGTTTTCCCTTCTAGCTGCTCCAAGACACCGGAATCTAAAAGACATATCAATATGATTCAGCAGTCATATTCATCTGTTAAATCTCCTATCTTCTCTATTATAACTCGTCCTTCTCCTTCAATCCTTCTTCCAATCTTCAGGGATATTTGGGCTATACCCATTCTAACTTTCTCATGTTGAAAGGGGCAGTTGATAACATGGGATAGGTGGATGGAACAAGTTGCTATTCTGGAGAGGCTGGCCCCTCTGGGTTTCAGGACTTATTTGGCCTAGGAACCCATCTAGAGGTTATAGATTTTTGGAAGGTAATCCTAATACATGGAACCTTTGTAGAATCTCAGATAAAGCCTTAGGTGTTCTTTAGGGTTGGCAGGAATGATTTCGATTGGGGTTTGGCAAACCATGATAGGTAGCAATCCTGCGTGTATTTTTAAGGGGAGGATTAAATGGATGTTTTCTAGTCCAATGCAGTGTCCCATAGATTTCTGTCTCAACGTTCACATTTAAATATATTAAGCATCTTATTACAAAACACTTCTTTAAAACTAAATTTGCTCATTAGGGGAAAAAAACACACCTCTGTATAAAAGATATAGTTATTTTGGGAAGCAATGTATAAAACTAAACTCCTAACAAGAAAAAGCACAGATAATTTATGTCATTAAGAATAGGTGATGTTTTGTTACTTTCAATGATCCATCGACCCCAGTGATGCAACTTCCTATGCCAAAAGGATTACTACTTCATTTATTTAGTTAAAAAATTTAGCTTTTTTCCCCAGCCACATTTCATGAAAGTTTTTACAGCCTTTTTATCACTTACTACCTATCTTTAATGGACTCCCTATTATGGGGTCCCAACCCCATCTTGAGTTTAGAATTACAACTGCTGAAAACCTCATTTTCGATGACTCACATTGACTCTTATGAACACTCACAAGAGAAGACAGATGCTTATTTTTCACTCTTCACCTTTAAAAAACAATGCTGGGCACCAAGAAGCAGTCAGTAAGGAAGGCCTTAACTGGACAAGGGGCCCCACCCAGGGCTGCATGCTCTGAAGACTCCCTGGGCTCCTTCCACCTGGCCACTGGGGAACCATCATCCCGACACATGCACACTTGCAAAATCAAACCTGAATTCTCTCCAGACTTAAAGGACAAGCTTGTTGTGTTTCATCCCGAAGAACAAAACTCTACCCTCTAGTTAGAGGCACGTGGGCCTTCAACAACTGCCACAGAGAAGAGAATGGAAGGTTTTCTGGTGTCATGTCTGTGTAAACCTGGGGGAGAGCCTGACCCCAGCCAAGGAGACCCACTGCTGGGGGCTTCTCACCTGCACTGGGCCCCACCTGCCCCAGTGCTGGGGAACATCCCCAGCCCCATGCATGCTGAGGAGGCAGTGGTACATTCCAGGAGTACACAGTTCTGAACTCCTATCAGCAAACCCTGGCATGTCCTCCGCGCCCTGGAAGGGTTCTGGGGAGAGCTCTGCCAGAGGAGGTGAGGAGAGTGGGCTCTAGGGGAGTGGGCTCTAGGTTGGGCCCTACGGTAGCAGGCTCTAGAGGAGTGGGCTCTAGGGTGGACTCTAATGGAGCAGGCTCTAGGGGACTGATGTGGTAGATGGTATACCTCTCCCTATGCAGGACGCTACACTTGAAGAATCCAGCATCGAATGTGCTACAGATCAGTTGAAGGTGGGTGTCTGGCCCATTTTTCAGAGAACAACTCAAAAGGAAATGGGGAATGTGGCCTAATAAAAGCCATTTTCCCCTAAGGAACAAAGCATGTCTGCTATTGGGGGAGGCACCAACCTATGGCCCAGTCATTCGCAAACCTCACAAAAGGGTCTCTGGGTTTTGTGAAGTTTCACAACGAGCAGCCAAAAAAAGTGATTACTTGGTTAAAAGGGATTAGGGGGTACAGGTCCACTGCCGGCAGTGGTTGTAAAAAAAGGGCAGCCATTAGAGCCAGAACAATTCCTGGAATAAAGGTTACAACAGCCCGGGGCTGACCCACGCAGGCCTCCCTGCTGCCCAACTTCCTGCAGGCTCAGGCGCATTGGCAGGTATCTCAACTACACAAAAAGTGGGGCCTCTGGGGAGCACGTGGATGCTGAGGCTGGTATTTATGTAAGACCAAGTTCAAAGGGGAAGGGCTGGCTAAAATCAGCTGCTTAGTGTTTAAAAGAGGACCACTGTGACAGGCTCTTACACATCTTGGGACAAATTTATGAGAAAAATTTTGTCAAAACCAGGAGTTCACTACGTCCAACACTTTACCCAGAAAGGATATAGCAAGTGCAGTATTCGAGGATGTTGATCCACTCTTTGCTGCCATCATCATTATGCACTAGTTTTTGGATGTGAAAATAATCCTTGGAAGGCTTCCTCAAAAGTTATAAATTTGAGAAGTTAAATTTAGAAGATACAACTGAACAGGCAAATTTTAAAGGGAAAAGGCCTGGCAAATTGGAGAGAGGACAGCTCACACTGACCAGGTTTCAAGGGCCTGCAGAAACTGACCTGGACAGTTGTATCACCCCTCCCGCTAAACATTCTAGAATGAAAAGCACCTCGAATAGGGGCTGCAGGCTGCACCACAAGCATCCTAATTAGAAGCTTCTTTAGTTTAAAGTGGACAAAGAAATGAGAGTTGGGAAGAAGGAGACAACTGAAAACCACCTGCATCACTTTAAGTGCAGCCCTGGAAATCAAGAAACAACTTGATTGTTGATTTAAAGACAAGTGAGCCCAAAGAAATGTGTTGCATTTCCAGAGTGACTAGGTGTGATGGTTTGAAGCTGTATGTACACCAGAAAAGTATGTTCTAAAAGCTAAGCCATTCCTGTGTGTGAATCTATTGTGAGTAGGACCTTTAGATAAGGTTACTTCAGTTAAGGCATGACCCAGAGTGGGCCTTAACCCTTTCACTGGAGTCCTTTATAAACAAGGGGTGGAGAGCCACAGAAGCAAGAAGGAAAGACTATGTGCCCTGCCATGTGACAGAGGAGTCCTGGATCATTGGCAGCTGGTCTTCAGGGAGAAAGCACTGTCATGATGATGCCTTGATTAGGACATTTTCATGGCTTCAAACATAAGCTTGTAAGCTAATAAATTCCCATAGTTAAAGCCAACATATTTCATGGTATCTGTTTTGAGAAGCCTAGCAAACTAAAACACCAGGACAATCTATTATTCTGACAACTGAATTTGAAAATGCCTCTTGACAGAGGGATCTGCTCTAAAGAGTTAAGGTCTAACAGTGAGATGATGAGCTGGGTAGGTCATCCTCCCCAGGAAGGAAGAGAAACTAGAATAAACCACCAGCCTCAAGTTTGAATCAAAACTGTACCATTTTCAATAGGGATTTTGATCATGTAATGTAAAATATACATTAAAAAGCACTTCTCAGTGCTCTGCTAGTTTTATAAACACATTTGTTACATTTTTAACTAAGCTTCATATATTTTTTAAACTTCCTTTGCTTAGAATTGAGGTTTTCTACTTTAGTTAGGTGAATTCTGTTTTCCTGATTGGGTAACTAAGGTTAATAAGACTACGTTCATTTTCTGATTTTTGTGAAAGCACTAAAATCTATTTTAAAAATATTGCAACAAGCCATAGTCACTTAGAAAAACAGAAAACACAGACTCATAAAAAGGAAGAAATCAACATCACGTACAATCCTTCACTCAGAGTGGCTGGAAAGGCAGAAATTTTGTCTCCTTTGTTCGTAATATTCCCAAACATCTGTAATTGGGACAGCATGTACAGGGCAATCAATGAATAGCTGTGAATGAATGAAGTGACTCTGGCAAATATTACCAAGTCATTTTAGAAGTGTGGTCACAACACAGCTAATACACTAGGTTAAGACGAGTAGCTGGAAAAAGCTTTAGGCAAGAGTCTCCCGGGAAACCGTACCTATTCAGTTCTTTGCTTTGAGTCCTCAAAATACCTAAGTCCAGCCACTAGAATTCAGCAGTTTATTCTTAAAACAGCTTCTAGCTCTTAGTAAACAGAACTCTCTATCTCCTAAATCCACTTTAATCTAGAGTGCCCAAGCTTTCTCTCTCTAAGCCAACTCTGCAGGTGAACTCAATGCCCTCCCCATACATGGGACATGACTCCCAGGGGTATAAAGCTCCCTGGCAATGTGGGACAGGACTCATGGGATGAGCTGGGATCCGGCATCATGGGATTAAGAAAGGTTTCTTGATCAAAAGGGGGAAGAGAGAAATGAGACAAAATAAAGTTTCAGTGGCTAAGAGATTTCAAACAGAGTTGAGAGGTTATCTTGGAGGTTATTCTTATGCATTATATAGATATCCCTTTTTAATTTATGGTGCATAGGAATAGCTACAGGGAAGTTCCTGAAACTGTTGAACAGTATTCCAGCAGCCTTGATTCTTGAAGGTAATTGTTTAACTGTATTGCTTTTACACTGTCACTGTGTGATTGTGAAAACTGTGTGTCTAGATTTCCTTTTTTCCAGAGCATGGTCAGATGAGTAAAAAAATATGGCTAAAAAATAAATAAATAATTGGGGTGAACAAAGGGTTAAAAAAAACTGGGTAGATTGAAATACTAGTGGTCAATGATGGGGAAAGGTAATGGTTATGGGAGTTTTAAGTTTTTCTTTTTACTTTTCATTTCTTCTTCTGGAGTTAATGCAAATATTCTAAAAATGATCATGGTGACGAATATACAACTATATGGTGATATTTAGAGCCACTGTTTGTATACTATGGATGGACTGTGTGTGTGTGAAGATATCACAATAAAAATATGTAAAAATACATTTATTAATAAATTAAAACAAAAAACAGCATCTAAGCAAGAGGAGAGTGAGGCCCACACAGACAGAAACATGCTATCAGTGAGTCCTGAAGAGCATCTCAGAGTGAGGGAGGAATTCAATAAGCCAAGCCGCAACCCTGGGGCTTGCCCTTATGAAATTTATTCCTATAAAGGAAAAGCTAAACCTATTTATAAATATGCTCAACAGACATTCCCAGAGAACCTCTTTCATTGCTCTGATGTGTCCTCTCTCTCTAAGCCAATTCTGCAAGTAAACTCTCTCCCCTCCCCACTACGTGGCACATGACTCCCAGAGATGTAAATCCCCCTGGCAACATGGAACAGGATTCCCAGGGATGAGTGTGAATCTGGCACTGTGGGATCACAGAAAGCCTTCTTGACCAAAAAGGAGTAAAGAAATGGGACAAAAGAAAGTTTCAGTGGTTGAGAGATTTCAAATACAGTCAAGAGGTCATTCTGGAGGTTATTCTTACCCATTATATAGATACCCCCTTTTTTTTAGTGTATTAGAATAGTTGGCAGGAAATACCTGAAACTGTTGAACTATATCCAGTAGACTTCATTTTTGATGATGATTACATCACTATATAGCTTTCAGAGTGTGACTGTGTGACAGTGAAAACTTTGTGACTGACCCTCCCTTTATCCAGTGTATAGGCAGATGAGTAATAAAATAAAGACAAAATAAATAAATAATAGGTGGGGATAAAGGGTATGGGATATTTTGGTGTTCTTTTCTTTTTCCTTTGGAATAGTGAAAATGGTCTAAAATTGATTGTGCTGATGAATGCACAACTATATGATGATACTGTAAACCACTGATGGTATACTTTGGATGATTATAAGGTATATGAACGTATCTCAATAAAACTGTATATTAAAAAAAAAAGAATGAGGAAGGAGGAACCAACTCTGAAAACAAAGGCACAACAACAGTGAATATTTACTCGGTGCTCAGTACATGCCAGGCACTGTTCGAAATCCATCACATATTTTGAAAGCTCATAGTCCTGTAAGCTGAGTAGTAGGATTATCCCCACTTACAGATGAGGAAACTGGGGCCTAGAGAGATTAACTTGCCCGAGGTCACCAGCAGCTGAGAAGCAGAGCCCCGAAGCCTGGTTTTGAGCCTTTCCTTGTCATGACCGCCCATTATTCCATACATTACAGATTCATGCACATGCTATGTTATACTCTGAGCAGAGAGTGGTAACTGATATCCAGTATATTATGTGTGAAGAGATAAAACCCATGCATAGTCCTTAAGAAGATTCCCGAATGAGATGGCTCACTGTCCTGTTAACAAGGAGACAAACTTACATGAGATCCCACGACATACAGAGGCCCGGGGGAGGCCAGGGGTTGAGTGCCTCCTCCTAGGCAAAGGCACTCTTGCTTTGGGCAAGTTCCTCCAGAGGGGAGAGCGCTAGTTCAGGGTGCTGGAGAGCAGGACCAGGGCTAAGCCTCGCTCCTCATCACTGGCCCAAGGAATGGAGACTAATTAAAGAACCCAGTGGTTCCTAAACAGGCTGGCTACAAGTGTTACTGAAGGGATGGGTTTCCTTTTTCTAGAACACGAAGTAAGACACATTTAAAGATGTATTGGCATTAACTACCTTCTACATCACCTCAACTCTGCAATTTATGCGAGTCCAACCACTTTCATGTAGCACAGAATGTCACTTGACCATAAAAGTTGACTGACTTTTCCAACTACCTAAAATCTCATGTCCTCAACACAGTGCTATGGGTTCACTAAGAGTAATTTAGACCATTTATATTTTTAAATATGTGGATACATATATCCACACTATAAGCTTAGGGGCCAACCATGCTATGTGTTACTGTCACCTGAATGTTTCATTCTTTAAAAATGAGAACTGTAATTACCTAAGACCCAAAAAGCCTGGACCCTTACTGGCTTTGGCCAGCTTATCCACAGGTGCCTTATCTTGCCTTGGTGAATGTTTCATCCCGGACTCAAGATGTTTTGTTAAATTCTAGAATATAGTTTTGATCCCATATTTTCTATTTTACAGATACTATAACCATTAATTATATGAGTAAATCACAAACTAATAAGCAACAGAAGAAAAAAAAGTACTTCAAAATGCTTCCTAGCTCTACATTCAGTTCTTGTGTGATATAATAAGGTCCAGGATTAGACAGATAATTAAACCCACATTCTCCTTCTGGCTACCTTCCCTATTGCCAGGCAGACTAGGGTGGGTCACCTATCCTGCCTCGGTTTCCTCAACACCCCAAAGGTTGACTCAGCACTCTCCTCCCCACCCCAGGGAGGCATGCTTGGGACAAATGAGGTGAGAATCTGGCAAGGATCTGCTTTCTTTGGAACATAAACTACATTTTTCATAAGATCATTTTATCAGCATAAGTATCATGGATATCGACACGAATCAGTGCTAAACTCGCTTTTGGTGTATTTTATAAATGATGTTTTCAAAGAAGGAAATGTGCTTGTGGGACATGTGGTCTGCGTCTACAGCCAGGGCAATGGGCCTGCTGACAGTGCTCCCTGGGAAGAGGGCGTCTCTGGCGGCTCCTCCGCAACAGACGCTTTTCTGAAAACCTTTCCTGCCTCCTCTGAGAATTACTAACAGCCTTGGACAGATAACTCTTTCCTTACGAATTCTCCAAGGGGCTCTGTCAAAAACATTCCCCCACCCAGTTTCTGAAAAGGAACCAAATTCCATGATAACAAATAACTCATAACAGACATCATAAATTAAGCTTAACAGGCAGAATATGGTGAAGCAAAATCCTCTGCCAGATCCATCTGCCCGGGTCAGCAGCAGCTGATTAAATTTTGAAGTATGTGGGGTGGAAAGAACCTCAAAACACATGAAAAGTCTCTGTTCTCAGAGCTAAGCGGGTTTTCTGGTTAAGTCTAGTTCAGAGAAATAGCGCATTTTACAAGTCAAATCAGAGCAAGTTGTAGCGTCTACTTTTCAAAACATATTCTCATCTCTTTATCCTACTATGTTCTTCCAGAGAAGTACAAAAAAGGGGAGATGGCAGAAAGATAACCTTTACAGAAGCAGGGAACACACAAACATAGGTATGTGTGCAGTGGTGAGCATGCTACTTCCTTTTTATAAAGCCTAATGCGTACTACTCCAAAATCCAAATTTTGAGTTATCTTTATAAATTCTCAGGCTGTTTATTTTCATCCCCAATGCAGATCCCAAGAAGCGAAGGCAATAACTCACTGTCATTCTATTACTGCCCTTTTGAGCTATTGTGACCCATGATCATGGCGAGAAGCACTGTAGGAAATGCATGTCATGTCATTAAAATGACACACTGGTGTGTCATTTCTCAAGGATGGTTAAGAATTATGAGACTGTTAAATATGCTTAGTGGGAGGCTGTTGCCATAAGTTTCATCCCATAAGAATTAGGAAGAATCAGGTGGATGAAGCAATGGTTGAACTTGCAGAAGTGACCCTTTAGGGATTTCTAAGCTAAGGAATAAAATACATTAGAAATAATACATTAGATGAACTAAACAGAAACCAGTGAATTGTCTCCACAAATAAAATACTTACTATGCAGTTCTTTAAAGTTCTCATCTCCCAGTAGACTCCCAATAAATGATAAATTTCAGCAAATTTACACTTTTTGTTAGTGATTTATTCTTTCTCTTTTACTGGGTATAAACAGACTTTTCTGCCTTAACAGCAACAGCCCCTAGTATAAGGCTTATTTTTCTAAAAAAAGCTGTGCAAGGCTCAACTCTGAGTTCACATACGCCCTTTTACGCTGTAACAGAATTGAAGTGGCTCTCATTTCACTAATCCCAACTCTGGGATATAGCCATATTTCTGTGGAAGAGCCCTCTCTGAATTTCAGAGGAGGGGGAGGGTGGGAAGATAGTGGAGTAGGGAACTCCAGGAATCAATCCCTTACCACGATAGCTATTAAACAGGCAGGAATTGTGTCAATCAACTACTTAGAAATTTTGGAATCCAGTAAACTCTGTACAGCATCCAGGGAAGAGCAGGAGGAAAGGCGGGTAAATTATAGTGAAAACCAGTAAACTGCTCTCTCTACGCGGTGGTTATCAGCACCCAGCACCTATTCAGTGGCAGGCACAGTGGGGTCAGGCCCACGGCACAGTTTGCTAGAGCCGGGGAGAGGGGGGACCCCAGGATATTTGCAGTGAGCACGGGCTGATCACTGCTTATTGCTTTTGAGTAGCTGCTTTGGATTGCTGGGGGCTCAGCTCTGAGGGTGGCCACTGTTCCAACCCTCCTTGGACAAAGGCAGCAGAGACTTAAAGATGGTGCTTCCCAGAGCTGTGAAGGACAGCTAAGGGCTGCACTAGTTGTACAGGGGCTGGGCCAAGAAAACGCAGTTTTAGGGAACCATGGAAGAATCTCCTGGTACCTTCCCTGGTGCCTCCCTGGTCCCTTCCTCCAGTGCAGTTTGAAGCCGACCAGAGCATCTTTGGTGGGTCCCTGGCCTTGTCTGGCTTTGGAAGACTGACTTGGGAAACTATTCTCTAGGGTGCCCACCCCCCTCCCAGAATTTGCCTTCGAGGCAAAAGCTGCTTGAAATAATGAAAGCAGTGTGAGAAGATTGAGGTGGGTGGCTTGAGGCAAAGAATAGCCCACTGTAAACCTGGCAGTAGAACATCCAAGACAGGGAGAAGATCTGTCTCCCACAAAGCAGAGGGGCATTCAAACTCCTATAAACAGGGGCTAAGGCCACTGGCAAGCACAAGCACAGGACAAGACCCGGGCCCAGAAAAGGCAGGGAGAACCCCCACACTTCACTGTGCACTGACCTTTCTGATAGTGGGGCTGACACTTTTATCCTGTCTCATCACCAGCCGGTTACAAACTCAAGAAACAGACATCTCAGGGAACAAATCCCAGAATTAACATTTCAAAATATGACAGAGTACTGTGTGCAATAAAAAGCTATAAGACAAAGGAAGAAAGAGGAAATGATAGCCCATTCAAAGGAAGAGGATAAAAACCCAGAAAACACCAATGAAGATCAGACTATAGATCAACTAGACAAAGACTTTTTAAAAAAGACCTTCATTATGCTCAAGGAGACAAAGGAAAATAACAGAAGACTTAAAAAACATCAGAAAACTAATGCATGAACAATATGAGACTCTCAATAAGGAAACAGAATTTTTAAAAAGATGCCAAACAGAACAATTGGAGCTGAAGATCATAGCAACTGAAATGAAAAATTCCTGGGAGGATTTCAAGGGCAGAAGAATCAGTGAACTCGAAGACAAGACAATTGAAACGAATCAGTATGAGGATCAGAAAGAAAACAGAATTATAAAAAGCAAAAACAGCCTAAGAGAGCTCTGGGACACCATAAAAAATAGCCTAAGAGAGTTCTGGGCAGAAGAAATAACCAAAGAAATAATGACAGAGAACTTCCCAAACATAGCAAAAGAGTGAATACGTAAATCTAAGAAGCCCAGAGAACACCAAACAGGATAAGCATGAAGAATAATATATCCTGTCATATACTGATTATACTATCAAAGGCAAAGGACAAGGAGTTTTGAAAACTGCAAGAGAAAAGCCACGTGTTACATACAAAGGAGTCTCAAATATACTGAATGACAATTTCTCATCAGAAACCATGTAGGCACAAAGGCACTGGGTGAAGACACTTAAAGTGCTGATAGGAAGTAGCTGCCAACCAAGAATGCTATATCTAGTGAGACTTTCCTTCAAAAATGAGGGAGAGATGAAGACATTCCTGGATAAACAAAAGCTGAGGGAGTTCATCACCACTTGACTGTGAGCAATGCTAAAGGGAGTTTTTTCAGACTGAAAAGAAAGGACAATAGAGTGGCTCCAAGCGGCATAAAGAAATAAAGAACTGTGTAAAGGCAACCATTTGGGTAAATATAAATGTCAGCACTATGGTACTGATTTTTGTTATTAACTCAGATTCATACTTCCTAAAGGTGCTAAAATGAAAGTGTATAAAAAGGTAATGACAGAGAGTGACGTCATCAATGTGGCACCAGAATCAACTAATAAAAGGACAAACCCCACGTGCTGAGGACTCTGGAGGATTATAGAGACGGGAGAAGGTCTCCATAAATTCTGAATCAAAGAAAAAGAAAAACAATCAACGAGATCAGGAAGGAGATTTCCCTGCCGGACCTGCTGCTCTGGTCATGTCCCCCTTACTCAGTCCCTTGCAGCTTGGGAGTTGCACAGGGGCAGCATGACCAGTCTCCTCCATCACAGATGCAGACTAAAGAGCTGCTCACAGCAGCAAGTGAGAGCCCATGCATATCTAGGCACAGGCTCCAGGTCAGCAGAGACCCAGGGTGGAACACTAGCTGCTGAGGAGGGCTGCACACAAAGAGCCCTAGGGGGAAAAACAAGAGAGATGGCGAAGAGCTTTTGGCCAGGGTGCACACAATCAACTCAGTGTCTGTTCGCTGGATCACCTAAATGCAAAATGGACTGTTCTGGATTGATTCACCTTTCCGAATTGATCCCATTTTGGCCCCAAGGGTGGGATGTTCTAACAGGAAAAAATAGGAGGTAGAAAAGATTCACAGTAACAAAAAAAAAGGGGGAAACTGAACTGTGTTTACAACAGGACAGGTCCCAGAACTGAAAAGAATAAGAAGGGGCAAGGGGTACTGTGTGAGGGAGAGAATTTAAACAAATCATAGGAGCCGGGGAGAAAATTCTGCACAAAAACAAATGGAACAGATCAAGATTTCCAGAGAAGAAACAAAAGAAAGGAAGCTTTTTCATGGAGGTGAAACAATTACACAAAAAGCATAGTCTTAAAAATTGTACCACACATCCATATTTTGAATATTGAGAAATGAACTAGACCTTACAGACAGAAATAGAACGTCGCATCCCCCAAACAGCAGGATAAACATTCTTCTCAATTGCAGATGGATCACTCTCCAGGACAGACCACATACTGGGTCACAAACATGTCTCAATAAATTTAAAAAGACTGAAATTATACAAAGTATCTTCTCAGACCATAATGGAATGAAGCTGAAAATCATTAAGAGAACTGGAAAATTCATAAATACATGGAAGTTTATCAACCCACTCATAAACAATCAGTGGGTCAAAGAAGAAATTATAAGGGAAATCAGTTAAGTATCTTGATACAAATGAAAATAAGAACAAAACATATGGGACACAGAAAAAGCAGTGCTGAGAAGAAAATTTATAGCCCGAATGCTTACATTAATAAAGAAGAAAGGGCTAAAATCAAAGATCTGACTGCATACCTGGAGGAACTAGAAAAAGAACAGCAAATTAAACCTAAAATAAGCAGATGGAAAGGTAACAAGGATCAGAGCAGATACAAATGAAATAAAGAATTTAAAAAAAAACAATAGAGGGTATTAACAAAATCAAAAATTGCTTCTTTGAAAAGATCAATAAAATTGACAAATCCTTAGCTAGGCTGGCAAAGAAAAAAAGAGAGAAGACGCAAATAATTAAAATCAGAAATGAGAGGGAGATATTACTACTGACCCTACAGGAATAAAAAGGGCCAACAGATTTTCAACCAGGGGACACTCAATTGGGAAAGAACAATTTCTTCAACAAATGGTGGCCGGAAAACTGACGGATTCCTACTTCCCACCAAAAATTAACTTAAAATGGATCAAAAGACCTAAAGATATGAGCCAGGAATATCAAACGCCTAGCAGAAAACAGAGAAAGCACCTTCAGGGCCTTGTGTTAAACAATGGTTCCTTGGGCTTTACACTCAAAGTATAAGCAACCAATGAAAAATTAGATCAATGGGACATCATCAAAATGGAAAACTTTTAGTGGGTGCAAGGGTAGTTCAGTGGTAGAATTCTCACCTGCCATGTGGGAGACCTGGAATTCAATTTCCAGCCATGCACTTCCCAAACAAACAAAAAAGCAAACAAATGAAAATCCAACAAACAAAAATTCAACAAATGATGCTGCAATAAGGGGATACTCACATGGAAAAAGAATGAAATATGACCCCGCCATACAGCATACAAAAAAAAAATTAAAAACTTTTGTGACTTAAAGGAGTTTATCGTGAAAGTAAAATGACAACCTATGAAAGAATTCTAATACACAGGAACTATAAAGAAATCCTTCAACTCAAGAACAAAAAAGACTAACAACCCAATTAAAAATGGTCAGGGTGGGCCACGGCAGCTCAGCAGGCAGAGTTCTCACCTGCTATGCCACAGTCCTGGGTTCTAGTCCCAGTGCCTGCTCATGCAAAAATAAACAAACAAACAAAAAACAGTCAAAAAGCTTGAACAGAAATTTCTCCAAAGAAGATACATGGATAGCCAACAAGAATATGAAAAGATGGAAAGATGGTTGACATCACTGGCCATCAGGGAAATGTAAATCAAAACCACAATAAATCTGAGATTCAACTAAGATTTCATATACTATGATTACTTTCCAGAAACCTTCATTCCTAAGCCAGATAAGTTCTGAAACCCAGAGGGGCCAGCCTCTCCAGAACATCAACTAGTTCCATCCCCCTATTCTATATTACTGACAGCCTTTTCCAACATGAAAAAGCTAGACTGGGTGTAGCCCAAATACTCCTAAAGATTGGGAGAAAGATCTAAGGAGAAAAAGGAGTTAGAGAAGATAGGATCTAACAAATGAGTATGACTTTTATCAATAAAAGTATTGATATTTCTTTTAATCTCTAATGTCTTAGAGCAGCCAGAAGGAAAAACTTAAAACTGCGGAACTATAACCCATATCAAACTCTGAAATCTGTTCTATAACTAATTGTTGGGGCGTGCTTTGAAATTTATTGCTGTTTTGTATATATGTTTTCACAATAAAAATAAAAAACCACAGTGAGATACCATTTCACACCCACTAGAATGGCTACTACTTAAAAAATATATATATAAGTGTTGGAGTGCATGTGGAGAAAAGGAACACTAGTTCACTGCAGGTGGTAATGTAAAATGGTGTAGTGATGTGGAAGACAGTTTGGCAGTTTCTCAGAATATTAAGTATAGAATTACCACATGACCCAGCAATCCTACTTCCAGGTAATACCAAAAACAATGGAAAGGATAGACTCAGAATGAGTGACATTATTCACAATTGCCAAAAGATGAAAGCAACTCAACTGGTCAATGGATAAACAAAATGTGGTACAGACACAGAATCGAAGATTATTCAGCTATAAAAAGGAATGAAATTCTGATACATGCGCCAACATGGATGCACCTGGAAGATATCATGTTGAGTGAAAATAAGCCAGACAGAAAAGGACAAATATCCTATGACAGCACCGATATGAAATAATTAGAGTAAGAAAATTCAAAGAGTCAAAATCTAGAACATAGGTTACTGGGGATGGGGAGTGTGTAGGGAGTAGGGAATTGAGGCTTAAAATGTACAGAGTTTCTATTTGGGACGATGGACACATTTTGGTAAGGGATGGGGGTGACGGCAGCACAACACAGTGAACACAACCAACAGCACTGAATTAGATATCTGAATGTGGTAAAAAGGGGAGACGTTAGGTTGTGTATGTTACTAGAACAGTTAATAACAGTAGAACTAAAAAATGTGCTCTCATCCACTGTAACAAACGCACCACACCGATGCAAGCTGTTATTAATAGGGTGGTGTATGGGAACCCTGTATTTTATACACAGTTCTGTAAACCCACAACGTCTCCAAATTAAAAAATAATAAAGGAAAAAAGGGGTGGGGGTGGGGGGACTAGCAGACAAATTCTCTCTCTAGCAGAAGGCACACATAAATTCTCTCCCTGGCAGAAGGCCCGTGTGGCTCTGGGCTGCTCTGCGGCGGAGTTGTGAGCGGGAGGGTCACAAGCCCACTACATGTCAGAGCGCACATTCCCAGACTCCCACCGCCCCTTAATGTATACATTAAACTACCTGACAAAATAGTTACCTTTTATTCTTTGACCAACCTCTAAAAAAGTCTTAACCCATTTTTAAAGCTGTATCTTTTTACATTTATCTCTTTGGCAATATCAAATACATTTTTTAAATAAACTTTTAAACTCATCACTAGTGCAAATCCAGACTGGATCTATTAAAGTATATCTTGTAGGACTGAACTGGGGGCTTGATGTGTCTACAGCTGGAGTGGGGATGCACAGGGGCAGTTTGTGAAATGGCCTGAATAAAGGCAGTCACTCCCCTTCATACTTGAGCAACTAGTATTTCTGACTTTCCTTTTAATTGGAAGTCTGGTGTAACCTGATTATTTGGATAACTCAATCATCTGCATTATTTTTTCTTTCAAAAATAAAATAAAATGTTCCCAAATTCAAACTTCATTTTCTTAACTAAATGGCCAAGGGGTGGAGTCACAGGGAGAAATGCTATTAGGCAACAAATCCTTGAACATGTCCTTTATCTTTTTCCTTATTATTACTATTAACAAGAACTATATGACGAATGCTAATACACTGGGTCCTGAACAACAACAACATAAATGTGACATTCTTTTCATTCTGATAACTTGTTAATCTAAGCATTCTAGGTTCCAGAGTTTAGGATTTAGTGACCTCAAAAAGGACAGCAAGAAGAAATAATTACTCAATCTAGGATTGGAAAATGAAATCATTTTAGCAGAGCAATATTTTTAAGTGCACTGCTTACTGGAAACTATAACATTATGTATTATTTAATTTTCTGCAAAGCCAAGTGAGAAAAAGACCAAAGCCTGGGATTGTAAAACTTGACATCTGAAATAACTCCCAAATATTGGACTCTATTGTGTGAGAGCAAAAATTTTCAAATGACAGTGAGGTTGGAAAACTCTTCCTTCCAATGAATGGGTAGTCTATGGAAATGCAGCGTAAAGAATAGACTTCCTTATGTCACATGATCAGGTCTAAAGTCTCAAGTAAGAACATACAGCTGCATCGAGTGAGAAACTCAGAAATTCTGAACCGATGGTGATTTAAATAAAAACCCACAAATACCGTCGATACTTTTTTTTTTTTTTTTTTTTTTTAAGAATTTGGTCTAGCATTCTAGCAATATGATAGAACAGGTGCTTATCTGAGCAGAAACAGAAGATTTGTTTGAGATAAATATTTCCCATCAGTTGTTATAGCGGGCTTTTTACAGCCATTTGTTCATCATATAAACCCAGGAATCCAAATTCTGTTGTTGACTTCTTTTGTAGGACTTGTGGAGTCTATGAAGACAGAGTCATGGCATCCTTCAGGCCCTTTCTGTAGAAGGTATGCCTACACAGGCATCCTTCAGGCCCTTTCTGTAGGAGGTATGCCTACACAGGCATCCTTCAGGCCCTTTCTGTAGAAGGTATGCCTACACAGACGTGTTTTGATGAACATCAGATGTACCCTCCTAGTGGTTAACACAGTTGCAAGCCAACTTGTACATAATGGGGTTCTGTGTATTTAATTAGAAATAGTAGGTTCTTCTGCATAATAGTGAAGTAAAAACGCTTAATGCACACAGCTTTAGAGCACACTGATAGAAAACCCATGTGACTGCATGGGGAGGGCAGAGCTGGAAGAGCCAAGTGATTCTGACTGAAACTTCAAGCTAAAATTTTCTTAATTTGATGTCCCCAAGGCTTGGCTTCTGCAAAGGTTTCTGGCACTATTCTCGGCCCACAGCAATCATTTGCTAATGTTCACAACTGTCATTTATATGCGGAAGAAGGCTGCTTCACATCAGAGTGGAAACCAGCTATGTTCACCTTCCCAAAGAGAGTGATGGTGACGGCTTACCTTATCACTGTCCAGTGTGTTCTGAGATGTCCGTGAGGCAATTGAAATGGTATCTGGCTGGCTGCTGCCATCACCTTGGCTATCCAGGTCTTCTCCATCCCTGGAGATACAAAGAAACTTTTAATTGCTGACACTGCCGGAGTTTTTTTTCCAAGGCTGGTAAAGGTCTTCTGTGATTCAATGGAGAAATAATAATAGGTTTGCTTAAAGAGCCACAAGTTCACTGCCTGGTTGTCTGCTGCCACCATCAATTAATGATGACAATCACTCTCTATGGCACACTGGCTTGTTGGTAGGCATTGTGTTAAGTATCTCACATATATCATTCCATTTAATCCGCACAATAATGAAACAGAGCTGATAGGGTGACTTCAATTTATAAATAATGAAAGCATTCAAAGCCTTTATGACTTGTCCATGGTCACGGATTGAGGAAGCCATCCTAGTGGCTCTTAGCAACTGGGTTGTATAGTTCCCAAGCAGCACAGAAGATAAAACAAGCCATGGTAAGCCCTTGTTGCAACTGACTTTTGTCAAATATACATGGACCATCCACAAGGAAAACTCCAGTGGAAAAGAATTTATAACCATTTGGGGAACATTACTGTGTGAGCCATGATACATATGTGTGTGTTGAATGACACTAGGATGGAAGGGGAAACGATCAGGGATTTGCATGCAGCCTTTCACTTACGTTAAGCCAGTGGTGGTACTTGCCTTGACAAAGTAACTGCTTTACTAAGATTGACATTATACACAAACCATGTTTCAAAAAACATTTCTCAAAATATTTGGGGAAAAAAAATGGTTTCTGAAAAACAGCTAAGTTAATACTGCCCTTTCTCCTAATAAAAGCCTGAAGCACTAACCTCCTTCCCTTCTGCCGTGTGGCAGGAGCTGTTTTGGGAATGTGAATTGGCTCCTTCAGGGCTCCTTTCAGATGAATAGTCCTTTCTTGTATTACTTCTCGAATGTGCTTTATCCAGTCCTGTTTGTTCTCTATACTGGAAGCCTTAAAAAGGTGTTAGAATCCATCAGGATACAGAACCTACAATTAATATACCCAGGACTCTGCAGTCCTGGAGTTTTCTATTTTAAAGCTTACTTTTCAGCAGAAAAGAAACCATGCCCCTGACCCTAACTTTAAATATTTTTTCATCAAAACAATTTTTATTTTAAAGCATGTTATTCCAGATCTAAGAGTATTTTAATAATCAATCATTCCCCAGCCCCAAGGCATTTTAAGCAGCCCTGCATACACACGAAAATACAGCAACCCCCAAAACAAAACTTCTTTTAGGCAATTTAGGCAGAGACTATGTAGTGGTCCGTGGCTTGCAGCCAGTCAGGAGGCACCTGAACTAAACTTCTACCCACATATCCTGCCACCCCACTCACTAGACACGTGTGAGTAAGGGCTGCTGCCACTGCCATTTCCCATGCGCCAGGCTAGGTGCTCCCATGCGCTCTCTAGAGAGTAGGGGCCTCTGAATATCTTTAGTTCATAAATGCAGAACTGAGGTGTGTGCACATTAAGACACCTGCCAAGGTCATGCTACCAGCAGGCAGACAGGCACACTGGGATGCCAGAGCATACCTTCTCGTGTGCTGTCTTTAGCTACCATCAGTTTTACTACTGGAGTAAAGAGGTTTGGAATTCCCCTCCGCCTCCCATGACAACTCTGGAGAACTGTTCTCCAAAAAGGACCCACAGGTGATAGCAGGCGTTGTTGAACGAACACGTTAGGACATAAGGTATGATTTTTCTCTCACGTTGCCTCAAAGGAGCTGTTTATATTGCTTTTCCACCTTCTTCACATTTTGGGACTTAGTAACATTTTAAAAATTTCCTTATGGAGAATATCAACCTCCTGCAATATAAGCCTAATTCCCTGTGAATGATTATAACAATTTTCCAAGGAATTACAGATGAGATCATGGAGTAGGGGAAGTTGATTATTTTCTCACTGTGTACTTTTTAAAAAAATACAAAATCAAGGCTCCTGATGGGAAAGGAAATTAAAATTGATAACCTTCTTTCTAAATAAAATATTTTCACTGGAGGATGTATCTTTAAAGTGACAGAGGGGTAGTAATGGAGAAATAAATGAAGGATAAAACTAGCTCTTGCCCCCTGCTCCCGGGTCTGATACCAGGGTAGATCCAAGTCCTACATGTTCCCAGATGGGATGCAGGTTCCTATGGTCAGGGAGTTCGTGTGTGAAGCAAAAGTGCCTCAGGATGGAAAACTTTGACAACTACAGATCTACTGGAATTTAAATGCTTGGTATAAATGATTCGGAGATAAAAGAAGAATCTGAGTTAGAACATTTGGCAGAGTCTGCAAACAATCAGGGAAATATTGTTAACATGGTTCAGAAATGAAAGAAATCTCATGATCTAAAGAGAGTGAACTGATAGTTACAGTTTTGGAAAGTAATTCTAACCATACAAAAACTAAACAAGGAAAAAAATGCCCGTTTTTCAGATATAGTAAGAAAGAATAACTCAGCTAAAATACTAAGGAAAGGTCCCATTTGGCTATGAGAAGGAAATAATTTATTTCATACTCCTAGGTGGTTTCAATCCATTTAAATAAAATCCTCCTTTTCGGACTACAAAAGTAAAAACGACCAAATTTTGTTTTATAAACAAAA
>PVIY010032884.1:0-22796 GCA_004026745.1 Myrmecophaga tridactyla
ATGAAAGTGAGGGGTAAGGGGTATGGTATGTATAACTTTTTTTCCTCTATTATCGTTTTGTTTCTTTTTCTGTTGTCTTTTTATTTCTTTTTCTAAATCGATGCAAATGTTCTAAGAAATGATGAATATGCAACTATGTGATGATATTAAGAATTACTGATTATATATGTAGAATGGAATGATATCTTATTGTTTTGTTTGTTGTTAATTTTTTTAATTAATAAAAATTTTTTTTAAAATACAGGGGACTTCCACCTCAGTCAATTTTGGTGTCCAGTGATGTGGGACATGTTAAGATATCCTTTCTAAGATGAAGGATAAAGTGTTGCATCTGGCCCCTCCTATGGCCAAAAAAGAGGCACAATGCTGAGTTGGCCTCCTTGGATTTTGGAGACAACATATTCTTCATTTGGGTGTTTTACTCTGGCCCATTTACTGAGTGACCAGAAAAGCTGCTAGTTTTGAGGAGGGACCAGAACAAGAGGAGTCTCTGTGACATATCAGGCTGCTGTGCAAGCTGCTCTGCCACTTGGGCATATGATCCAGAAGATCCAATGGTGCTGGAAGTGTCAAAGCCAAATAGGAATACTATCTGGAGCCTTTGGCAGGCCCCTATAGGAGAATCACAATGCAGACCCTTAGGATTTTGGAACAAAGTCTTGCCATCCTCTGCAGATAACTGCTCTCCTTTTGAGAAACAGCTTTAAGCCTGCTACCAGGCCTTAGTAGAGACTGAATGCTCAACTATGGGCCACCAAGTTATCATGAGACCTAAGTTGCCTATTGTGAGCTGGGTGTTGTCTGACCCACCAAGCCATAAAGTTGGATATGCACAGCAGCACTCCATTATAAACTGGAAATGGTATATATGAGATTGGGCCAGAGCAGGTCCTGAAGGCATAAGCATGTTACATAAGGAAGTGGCCCAAACACCCATGGCCCCCACTCCTGCCACATTACCTTTTCTTTCCCAGTCCAGAGCTATGGCCTTTTGGGAAGAAAAAAACTTGGGCCTGGTTTACAGATGGTTCTGCAGGATATGCAAGGGTCACCCAGAAGTTGACATCTGCAGCACTACAACCCCTTTCTGGAATGTCCTTAAAGGACAGACAGTGATGAGAAGAAATCCACCCAATGGGCAGAACTTCAAACACTGCACCTGGTTGTTCATTTTGCTTCCAAGGAGAATTGGCCAGAGGTGTTTGTATACTGACTCATGGGCTGTTGCTAATGGTTTGGCTGGATGGTCAGGGACTTAGAAGGAGCTAAATGGAAAATTGGTGATAAAGAGATCTGGGGAAGAGGTATGTGGATAGATGTTTCTGAGTGGGCAAAGAACACGAAGCTATTTGTGTCCCATGTGAATGTTCACCAGAGGGTGACTTCATAGAGGAAGATCTTAATAATCAAGTGGATAAAATGACCCATCCTGTGGATACAAGTCATCCTCTTTCCTCAGCCACTCCTGCTGTTGCTCAATGGGCTCATGAACAAAGTGGGCATGGTGATAGGGATGGAGGTTATGCATGCTCAGCAACATGCACTTCTACTCACCAAGGCTGACCTGACTATGGCCACTGCTGAGTGTCCAAGCTGCCAGCAGTAGAGACCCACGCTCAGTTCCTAATATGGCACCATTCCCTGAAGTGATCAACCTGATAGCAGGTTGATTACATTGGACTACTTCCATCATGGAAGGGGCAGCAATGTGTTCTAACTGGAATAAACACAGACATGTACTCTGGATATGGGACTGCCTTCCCTGCATGCAATGCTTCCACAAAAACTACCACCCATGTTCTTATGGAATGCCTTATCCACTGTCATGGTATTCCATAGAGCATAGCTTCTGATCAAGGAACCCACTTCACAACAAATGAAGCGCAGGAATGGGCATATGCTTATGGAATTCTCTGGTCTTACCATGTTTCCCATCATCCAGAGGCAGCTGCATTGATAGAACAGTGGAATGGCCTTCTAAAGACCCAATAATGGTGCCATATTAGGAACTGAGCGTTGTGGCAATACCTTGCAGGGTGGGGCAGTGTTCTCCAAGAGGTTGTATGTACTCTAAATCAGTGTCTAGTGTATGGTGCTGTTTCTCCCATAGCTGGGATTCATGGGTCCAGGAATATAGGGGTGAAAATGGGAATGGCAGCACTTCCTATCACCCCTAGTGATCCACTAGGAAATATTTGCTTCCTGTCACTGAAACCTTAAGCTCTGCTGGTCTACAGGTCTTAGTTCCAAAAGGAGGAGTGCATCTACCAGGAGACACAACAATGGTTCCATTGAACTGATAGTTAGGATTATCACATTGGACTTCTCATGCCACTGAGCAACAGGCACAAAATAATAGTCCAATCAGTTGAAATATTTTTAAGGAAGAAGAAAGACTTTTTCACTGCTTCTTTAGCCAGCAAGCCTCTCTTGTGGAGCCCATCTAGACCCTTCATCAGAGCTGCCAGCTTCACAGCGTGCTCTGCAGATTTTGGACTCTTCCTTTCCCACAGTTGTGTGAGACACCTTTATAAATCTCATAGTTACAGATCTCTCCTGTTGGTTCTGTTTCTCTAGAGAACCCTGAATAATACAGACCCTGTTTCCAAACAAGGTCACATTCATAGGTTACAGGGGGTCATGGGTTTTAGGAGGTACTGCTCAACCCAGGCGTGTTTAAGGAAAATAAAACAGTATGCAGAAGCATAAGGAAAACAGCAATTTTCACCAAGAATTCTAAAATTGGAGAAAAGTAATATCAGCCTATTCATATGCCTGTTATAACAAAATCTTGGACCTCTAGACTTGCAAAACACACAGACTTCCCACTCTCCTTTCTTTTATCAATTATATCAGCAGCACCTGGGGATGGATACTAACTTTTTCCCCAGGTTCTTTAAAATTAGGTACCTGACACAGCAGCAGGAGATGAGAGGAACCAGGGAGAATTAATATATTTATTAAACATCTATTCTGTTACAGATGCTGTTGTGCCTCCAATTTAATCTATAAGTGAATTGGCAAAGTAGATTTTATTATATACATCTTCAGATATTGTACCTGGAGCTGAGAGAGGTTAGGTAAATTGTCCAAGATTGCACAACTTAATTGGCAGAGCAGATTTAAAAAAAAATTTTTTTTTTCATTTTTTTCAGCTAAGGCTTTGAACCCACTTCCTCTGCCTCGAAACCCTTTGTTCTTTGTAATGCATCATGCTATGGCTCAGTAGAAGAGAAGAAACTAAGGGGACTCCCAAGAGTTAAAGCTAACTAAATCAGCACTCTGAACTTACAACTTATTTAATTTTCTTAGACATATATGGATTAGAATTGCCTGGTTCAAACAGAAGGCATTCAGGCCAAGTACTCCCTCAGGTTTAAAGATACAGCAGGGAACAGGAAACACTGTCATGGAAAAGGGAGGAAGGAAGTGAAAAGAAGTGGATGTGGACAAAGAAGGACCAGAAAGTGAACATGCCTGGGAAATTTATTAATGGATGGCTGAAGGTTTTTCTCAGAAACCTTCCACCAAGACCTAAAGAACAGTGTAGGAAGTGCCCATACTTTTTTAGTCCATTCACCATTTATTTTTCCTTCTGTAAAAGGATTAGCAGGAAGGACTCAGTGGGGAAGGAGGCCCCTGTGGGATTCTGTTACCAGCCATCTGTGTTCTGTTCTTTGCTTTCGAACAAGACAAAATCCTGAACTGGAGAGGGAGTTGGAGCTGCATACAGATCAGCAGAGCTGTTGCTAACAGTTCTGACGCCTGCAGGATGACTCAACCCTCTGTGCCTGGCAGAGTCAGCTGTGGTACCCTTAGAGCCTCCTACTCCAGGGAGAAAAATGAGAAATATGGGGAAGTGGACTGGGGAAAGGTTAAGAGGACCTGGATCTTGGGCAGAAACTGAGGCTGGAAGAACTCCTTGGGTCCTCATTTAAAAATTCCAGTTTATGGTGGGGTGGGAATTAAGGTGACCATGAGAAAAGAACAATCCTCTGTACACTTTAGCTGCCCCCTGAAAGGGGTATATTGTCTCAAGGATGGCAGTCAGCAAAAGCCAGTCGACTTTGTACATTTAGTCACTATCATTATACACTTTAGGCATTCCTAGGTTATACATGTACAAATTCAAAAATGCTTTGCATGAGGAAGAACAAAGGAATGTCAATAATGCAGGGTGTTGAAAACAGATGGTAATTAATATATTAAAACTTTAACTTGTGTGTGAGACTAAAGCAAAAATGTTTATTTGGTACAAAATTTGTATTTTGACTAGTGCATTTCCTATTATAGCTTATGTGGACAGCTTAGTTGAACACCATAAGTACATGGAACCTTGAGTAGGGCATGAGGTTTTATAGGTTTGTCCAGAGTGATGCCTCAATAAATCCCAGAAGAATTTGAACAGTGAATAAAAAAGTATTTGCAAAGTCCCTTTGGAGAAATGGTGAGACGGGGAAAATTCAACTTCCTCAAGTGGAGAACTCTTGATAGTCTCACAAGCAGTGGGGACAACCAAAGCAATAGGCTGAGCCCCCAATGTTGGGGTTTGTTCATATGAAACTTAACCCCGCAAAGGATAGGCTAAGCCTACTTAAAATTAGGCCCAAGAGTCACCCCCAAGAGAACCTCTTCTGTTGCTTCGACGTTCCCTCTCTCTCTCAGCCAACACGGCAAGCAAACTCACTGCCCTTCCCCTCTCTACGTGGGACATGACTCCCAGGGGTGTGGACCTTCCTGGCAACATGGGACAGAAATTCTAGAATGAGCTGTAACTCAACACCTAGGGATCGAGAAAGCCTTCTTGACTGAAAAGGGAAAGAGAGAAATGAGACAAAATAAAGTGTCAATGGCTGAGAGATTCCAAACCAAGTAGAGAGGTTATCCTGGAGGTTATTCTTACACATTAAATAGATAACACCTTTTTAGTTAAGGCATAACAGAGAGGCTGGAGGGAACTGCCTGAAAATGTAGAGCTGTGTTCCGGTAGCCATATTTCTTGAAGATGATTTATAATGATATAGCTTTCACAACGTGACTGTGTGATTGTGAAAACCTTGTGTCTGATGCTTCTTTTATCTACCTTATGGACAGACGAGTAAACCATATGGATTAAAAATAAATAAATAATGGGGGAACAAATGTCAAAATAAATTTAATAGATTGAAATGCTAGTGATCAATGAAAGGGAGGGGTAAGGGGTATGGTATGTATGCATTTTTTTTCTGTTTTCTTTTTATTTCTTTTTCTGAATTGATGCAAATGTTCTAAGAAATGATCATGATGATGAATATACAACTACATGATGAAAAAAAGAATGTTCATATTGCATGTTGATTGGTTTTATTAATAAAATTTTTTTAAAAAGCCAGTTGACCATGTCACCAGGACTTTAGCCCAAACCCAAATCTCCCTCCCCTCCCTAGTGAATTTCACTCAGGTACAGGTAACTCTTGCTTGTACTTTTCTGGGGAACCGAAAGACTCTTCTGTCCCTATACAGCACCATTAAGACTTAAGAACATTTTAGTGCTGAACAGTTGCTACAATCAGACCTCTCCCTGGTCACTCACTCAGATCTCTGGGAGATCTCTAGCGATTAGGGGGAACAAAGCATGATAGGAACCTCCTAGGTAGCCACAGTGTATGTTCTGGTCTTTGCTACTTATCTCGCGTGCCAGAAGACATCTGGGTTTACACTATACCAATATAATCCCACCCTTTTCCACCCCCAGACAACCCCAGGCTTCCATCACAAAACTTTCCTCTTACTATGTAAGAGTTTGCTGTTTTCCTTAACTGTTATCTTTCTTCTCCCCAACCCCCTCCAAATTCTATTATTTATGATCCACTTAAATCACATAGAAAAATTTGCCCCAGATTTCCGGTATATTGAGACAGAGTCTAGGTAAGACAATCTTTTCATTCATTCATTCATACAAAAAACATTATTGAGTATATTTTATTTATCATGTATACCGCTATCACTCACAATTAATAGCTCCGGAAGTTTGGCTTCCTATTGCCTTGGCAACTCAAAAGTAATGTGCTTATTTATGAGTGCCAATAAAGGGATCTGCAAGAGCTTTCTAAACCCAGACTCCTTTAAAAACATAATATAAAGTGGAATCACCACTATACCCATTCTCCTCCCCCTTCCCTACCACCACACACACACACCGTCAATTGTTGGCTTCATGAAAAGATTGTCAGTTCTTGGAACAGCTGAGAAAATGCTGATTTTAGTACCAGATGAAAAGTTTTCCTACACTAATATGATCCTTTCTTTAGTCACTAACCTAGAAATCTGCCCAACCTCCCAGGTGAGAGTACGTGGAGTTTCAAAATAAGTCTGCATATCCTTTAGTTATACTTCATTTTCCTGTGCCTTTGGGAAGAATCTGGGAATTTGGTAATTCGAGGCTAGAACTGGGGGCTAGGTTCCCAAAAAGGAAGGGTACTCTTGATGTAAGTTATGATTACATCAAGTTATGATAAGTTAAGGTAATGATTACATTACCTCTGTAATGTGTGTGAAGGTGCTACAAAGTGCCTTGGAAAGGAGCGTTCATATGATCTCATTTGCATTAAATTCAATGCCATTTGGCATGATAGTTAAGCTTGTGGACTCTGGAGCAAAACTTCCTCATTTGAATCCCTACTCTACCATTTACTTGGTAACTTTTTTGGCAATGCTTTCTCTGTGTTCAGTTTCCCTGTCTGTAAAACGGGGGAAATGATAGTGTCTACTTCAGAGGGCTTTCATGAAGATTTAATAAATTAAAATATGCAAGTATCTGGCAGAACGTGAATACTATGTAAGAGTTTGCTGTTTTCCTTAACTGTTATCTTTCTTCTCCCCAACCCCCTCCAAATTCTATTATTTATGATCCACTTAAATCACATAGAAAAATTTGCCCCAGATTTCTGGTATATTGAGACAGAGTCTAGGTAAGACAATCTTTTCATTCATTCATTCATACAAAAAACATTATTGAGTATATTTTATTTATCATGTATACCGCTAGTCACTAGGTGGAAACACGAACAAAGTACCCTGCCCTCAAGGAGTTCACAGTCTAGTATTCTTATGGTAGAGATGGCTGTATAAACCAATAATTATAGATAGTGTGGGAAGTGCTATTCTAAATGGAGAGAGAGGGAGAACAGAGGAGGGAGCCAGCCATGAAGAATGCCTACAAAGAAATAGTTGATCAGTTAGCCACCCTGGGCTACAAAAAACAACTCATTCAATTTAGCTCAGCAATTTTATTTTAAAGGGATATGCCACAGAAACCCAGGGAACTAACAGCCCAGAAGAGCAATAGACAGGATTTTAAATATATTCATTCCAGTGCTCGATCATTAGCATGACTTAGCTATTCTTTTCCTGTCAGGGCCTCTTTTACCACCATCAACTGGCTCCTTATCCTTCACTTTGTATGAATGTTCCCTGCATCAAAGTTTCCAGTTCCTCATAGCTATTGATTGCCGTGACCCCTCACTGACTTTATCTTATGGCTTTCCTTTTTGCTTCATTTCAGTTCTTGTTCTTGTCACTAATAGTCACATTCTCCCTTTTTCTAATACAAATTTAAGAAAGTATAAAAGCATTTGATTGACCTGCTCCTTTTCTTTTGTGCTCCTTTTCTTTTATGTTGTAATTTGCCGGCCGGGTTGTACATGGTCCACCATCACATCAAATGCCAATCCTGGTCCAGTCAGCCAAAATTTGGGGCTCTGTGGGGCATGACATGTGGCTACCTAGGACTGCCTCTTCAATTGAGGCTGTGGGTGGGAAAGTTTTACTTGGGAAGGAAATGTGGATATAGCAGTCATGACGTTCTGTCCAAAACAGAAATAAGAAACATGTACAAAGAACATGGAGAATGAAAAGTGCAGTAAGTCTAGAAATCGATTCAGTAGATATTTGCTGAGGGATTGCTAGATGTCAGCCACTGTGCCAAGACTGGGATAACACAGGCTATGATAAATGTTATACAGGATGCTGTACAGGGGGCCCTTTGCAGAAACATCTAACCCAGACATGGGCATCAAGAAAAACTTCTTAGAGGAAGTAAACTACAATGGGACTGGGAAAAGGAGTAGGAGTAAAAAGGGGCATGGCACATTCCAGGATCTAAAAGAAACCTAAGGTGGGGATATAGCAAAAGGTAGGCAAAGAGTATATCATTCAGATCTTAATAATTGTAGTAATTACTATTTTTTGAAGTCAGAACTGGACAGTGTGCTGAGCATTTTATGTATAAGCATATTTAATCATCCTACCCTATGAGGTAGAAATAATTATTGTTAAAATGAGGAAACCAAGAATCAGTGTGATTAAGGAACTTTCTCATGGTCATATAACTAGCAAGTGCCCAAGATGCTAATAACTACCAGTTTATTTACATTGTGGACCATATTAAGGATTATGATTTTAGCTTGCCCAGTGCTGCTGTAACACAGACTAGTGGCTTAACCAACAGTACTTTAATGATTCACAATTCTGGAAGCTAAACATCCAAAATCAAGATGTCTGTAGGGTCATACTTTCTCTTAAAGGGGAGATGCATTCAATTTCTCTCCCCTGCTCTCTGGTGAGCGGCTTGCAATCCTTGGTGCTCCATCACTTGTTCCTTGGTTTGTGAAAGCATAACTCAATCTCTGCTTCCATCATATGGCCCTTCCTCTCTGTCTGTTTCTTCATCTGTGTCCAAATTTCCCATCCTTATAACAACATCAGTTTATTGGACTAGGGCTTACCCTAATACTTAGGCCTCATCTTAACTAATAACATCTTCAGAGATCTTATATACAAATAAATTCACAATCACAAAACTGGGAGTTAAGACTTACACGTGGCTTTTGGGAAGACACAATTCAATCCATAATATGGTCTTTTCTCTAAGAGCAAGGGGAAGTCGCTGAAGGGTTTTAAGCACATTCGCATTTCAGAGAGATTGCTTTTGCCCTAGTGTAAAATGCATTACAATGAATTACTTGAGAGGTAGGAAGTCGACCTGGGATTCTATTGCAGATCAGGTGTGAGATGGTAGTGGCTTGGACTAGGATGATAACTGTGACACAGATATGTGAATTCATTTATTATTCTGATCAATAAATATTTAATGAGCTACTACTAAAAGTAGTTTATTTGAGAGGTAGAGTAGATAGGAATTAGTGATTAGTGATTAGTTGGATGTGAGAGTGATGGAAAAGAAAAGTAGGAGCTTGGGATGAGACTTCTGGTTGCTCTTTCCACCACACTGTTTCCCTAAGGGTTATGTATGTTGAGATGGAACAGGGGCAATAAAGGGGTAGAGTTAAGAGGGAAGACAAGGAACAGTTTGGGAAAGAGCCTTATTCCTAAAACCTAGAATTCCACCAGGGTTAAATAGCCAGTGTGAGAGGATGAGAATGCTCAAATCTTCTTTTCATATTCTACCCTCTAGTGGCAAGAGGGAAAATAGCAAGTTCCAGCTCCACAGGTCTCAGAAGGAACATACATACCCACAGTCAGCTTTGATTTGCCCCAATGTCGTAGCTCTTCTATCTCTCAGCAAGTTTTGTTGCCCAGACCATCCATTCATTCCTGCAGTCCCCTAGCTCCATGGGCATAGCTCTGTTATCTGACTATAGACAGCCTTTTCCTAGGAACTCTCGCCAGTGTTAAATAAAATATCAGATAAGATCTTATTTATACAAGTTTATTTGAGCAGTTTGATTCATGAAGCAGGCAGCATCCAAACTGTATGCATAAAAGAGCTCCACCAAGGGAGTGGAAAGGGGAAGCTTATGTGGGGCAAATGTGGAAGCAAGTGAGGAAATGTTGTGATTGGCTGAAATTTAACTTTCTAGTTTGCACAAGGCGGGGGCTTACAAAGTGGAGAGTAGATATACATTTAATATGGTCTGCTTGTCCATTCTGATAAGCTATTTCCACTGGACAGAAACTGGTCTCTGCAGTGCGGTAGGGCGCATTCCATTGTTCCATTTTCTTGGAAGGAAATCGTTTTTGTCTTCTGCAAAATCCTTTCTCAGGATGGGGTCCCTTCTGGAGGCAGCCATTTTATTTTGCTTAACACCGGCCAGGTTCCCAGCTTTCTACTTTCATTCTTCCTCTCCTCAGTGCTCTTGCAATGCAAATCTCAGTAGGCAAATCTCAAGGAGTCAGCAAACACTAACACTGCTGCCCTCAGGTGGGAACCTAGTGAAATGCTCATTATATTTCTCCTACAACCCCTCCCCTCTCAGAAAGTCAGTTCTTCAAACTCAATCATTTATTGAGCATCTGCTTCATTTACATCCAAGTTATAGAAGGCTAGTGCTCCTTTATACTCTCTGGCTCAAATCTAAGGAAGCAATATGTGCTGAGGAGGTAAAAACAGAAGCTCCTCTTGATAAATTCATCATTGTCATTACCATTTATCAACCTCAGACTTTGGGAAACAACTTTGCAATAGCTTGAAAATAGAGAAAGACAGCCTTTTCAAGGATGTCTCTGCTTTCCTTGAAAAGAGATGTTCTCAGACTCTGAGACCTTTCCCCAGAGCCCCTCTGCTTCTCAGATGGAGCTCTGGCAATGCCCATCATAGTAAAAGAGTGTTATTTTTTTCTATGTAGCTTGGAAATAAATACTAGAATCCCTTTTGAAAAAATCATATTGATTTAAACACCTTCTGACAATGTTCCTTTGGCATCCTCTCAGATACTAATGAACCTGGGTCACAGTCTCCTCTATTCATTGACTCAGCACTTGGTGGTAAAGTGATCCTTTGACTCTCATCTCTGCTAAGAAGATTCCTCTACCTCTGAGAAGGGTAATTTATTGTGAATTAAATATTGAAGCTTTTTCTCTGTTTTAGTACATACCCACTACCCACAGACAATTTACTCTAGATTTTCTTCTAAAGTCAGGGACAGATCCCCCTCTTTTCATCCATGCATTTGTGATGGAGACAGCACTGCAGGCTGGAGTAGCGCAGCATACCAGGACTGTTGAGAAATAAGTGGCGTTGCCATGGAGGCAGATGTTTGTATAGAATGTCTATACATGGTGGTAGGCCTGAGGCTTACATTCAGAGGTTTCTGAATGGGCCAGCCCCATCATTTTATAGATGTGGAATCTGAGGCCCAAAGGCTTACTTAAATGACTAATTCAAGGTCCTACGAGAAGTTAGAGATAGAGTTGTACTCTTTGCAATACATCACTCTTTTCAATAAAATGCCCATGCTGGCTGGGTGGGTTCTCACCCAGTTAGTTCCACTAATGCAATTCCATTTCCAGGTACAAATACCAGGAAATGTGGGCCTGGCAACAATAGGTGTGTAAATATCCTTGCATTTGTATGCATGCAAATGTATGCCTTAAATTATAAGTGCACACCTGGGGGTGATTGTTGCTAACGAGGCATTTATATAGCTCTCTATCTTTAAATGTGCTTCTTCATGAGTGAAATGCAGATAAGAAATAGTACCTTTCTCAAAGGATAAAATGAGATAATGTATTTAAAGTTCTTAAGCGCAGTAGCTGGCGTATAATAACACTGGATATCATATTGTTTCTACAATGTCTTTCTGCAATGGGATGTGTCAGGTGCTGCCTGCAAGGCACTGAACGAAATACTTTTTTTTCATTTAATTTTCACTTGAGATAGATTTTTTTCATTGTGTACAAAGCTTGGCTGAGAAAAATGGGGCCTAGAGAGGTTGACTAATTTGCCTAAAGTCACACAGCTAGGAAGTGCTGAGTAAGAATGGAAACCAGTTCTGTCTGAATGCTAGTGCTTTACCACTGACAATTGGGTGCTACTGCCTCTCTGTGGAAAAGCAGAGATGACTGGTCTTTTCTAGGCCCTTTGGGTTTGTTTGCTAGAACTCTAAATCCAAATAAATTAGATACATATTGCATGTGGAATGGGCGGGCTCATCCATACAAATACGTTTTAGTTAAATCCACTTAAACAGTAAGCAGAGGGATTGTTTTCACTCCCCTTTAATTACAGTTTTTTTATAGAGACCCCACTTAGCCGTTTAGCACAAGAAACAATTTCCCAATGACTGAGTGCCATTTTACCCAACATTCTATTGTTTAAAGATTCCCGGTTGGTCCTAGTGCAACCTATGTAAAAAAATACAAATCTAATTGAAATCATGTCACCCAATGCTTGGGATCCTATGTATCCAGAATGCTGTCTATATTTAAATTTAGGTCAGGTTCATTCTAGTAACATAAATACAACTAAAAGTTCCCCTTTTAAACACATTCGTAGGACTGTACAACACAGTGAATCCTATTGTAAGTGATGGTCTATAGTTAATAGTGTTGCAGGCAGCCCCTGTTTGTTAAAGCCACTTCCTGTTGCAGCAGGCAGGCCCCTCTTTACTAGGGCCATTCCCTATTGAAAAATCTCCCAGGCCCGGAGGAGTGTCTGTAGGCAGGATAAGAGAAGTCCCTGTGAAGCCCCCTCCCCTCTAACCGCTCATCTGCTTCTGTACACTCAGCTTCGCACCCTTCCCAATTTAAACCAGCCAATCGTTTACTTTGTCATTAACGGGTCATCCTGTCTATAAAAACTGATGTTGGGTGGCCGGGTAGTTCAGTGGTTAGAATGCACACCTTTGATGCGGGAGACCCGGGTTTGATTCCCGGATCATGCACCCAAAAACGAAATAAAACAAAAAAACCCTACATTAACCTTTTGTTTGGGGCTCAGACTTTCAGAGGCTACTCAACTGAGCCCTGTGGCCATGGAAAATAAAACCAACTTCCTGAAACTTCGGAGCCTCGGCCCCGGTTTGTTTTGTTTCCGTGTAACGTTCTGGGAGGCTTGCAGCCTTGTCCCTGTTTCCTGCAACATTTCTGGGGGCTCATCTGGGACCGAGAGGTGGTGACATTTTCACCCTTCTCACCCACGGCAGCAGCGTTGCCGGGACCGGAGACCTGACAGAATCTAGTGCCGGCATTGGGGCTTTTCCCTGTCTTTTGGATTCCTAACTTCCCTGGCTGGGGCACTCGTCACCACCTGAGCAGTGATGGATCTGGGACAGTTTCTGGAACCAGGTTTCTAGGAGCACTGCCTGTCCGACTGGTAAGCGCCCAGGTGCGTCAGTTTCAGCTCACTTATAAAAGGCTAAGGGAGCCTGAGTGGAAGGGGAACCTGATCAACTCCCAGAGACTCTCTGAGTATTGGTCTCCAGTTGGAGGACCAGGTTTATACTGGACCTCCAAAGCCAAGAGGCACCCAACGTCCCTGCTAGGGGAGCGGCCAGACTGAATGAAGCCACAGTTTGTTCAAAACCCTTTGTTGTTTGTCTGTGAGCCTCTCCCTCATCATTGGCACTACCGATACGGCTGGGGAAGTCAGTAAAACACTGTTGTAGTGCACTATGTCTAACTTTAAGCTGCCCCTGGCCGATTTAGGAAACTGTGTGAATTAAAGTGGAGAGAAGAAAAAGAAATTCTCTTATATCATGGCTTATCATTACTCTGTGTTATAAATTAAAATTTTCACATTTCAGAGTAAAAGGAGAACATCTGTGCAGGGGTTTTGAATTCGATCTCATTAAGAGAGTCTGTTCTGTACGACTGATGTTGCCATTGCGGACCTTGGTAAGAAGCAGTTGAAATGTGCACTCTAGCTGGGAGGATTGGCTGCCCTCCTGGAAGGTGGTGTACTTTGTTTTCGTGATTTTATTTTTTCCTCTGCATAAGGTGGTGTACTTTAATAAAAATATCTAGGTCCCAGGAAGCTCCTCTTGGTCCCTGGCGAGTTCCCAGAGGACCAAACTGGGCCTGGTCACATAAGCTAATTGGAATTTGGCCACCATTATGTGAAGATATCATAAAAAGAGGAGAGGAAAAAAAACTGCATGCAAGCAGTTAGAGAAAGAAAGAGGAGAAACTTAGGAGAAGAAGAGAGAAAAAAAGTCTTATGAGAGAGGGAGAGCACTTCATCAGAGTCTTATGCTCTGCTAGGGATCTTTTTTTTTTTTATGCTCATTCCGTTCTACATATATAACCAGTAATTCACAATATCATCACATAGTTGCATATTCATCATCATGATCATTTCTTAGAACATTTGCATCAATTCAGAAAAAGAAATAAGAAGACAACAGAAAAATAAAACAAGAACAGAAAAAGAAAAAAAAATTTTACATACCATACCCCTTACCCTTCCCTTTCATTGATCACTAGCATTTCAAACTGAATTTATTTTAACATTTGTTCCCCCTATTATTTATTTTTATTCCATATGTTCTACTCCTCTGTTGACAAGGTAGATAAAAGGAGCATCAGACACAAGGTTTTCACAATCACACAGTCACATTGTGAAAGCTATATCATTATAAACCATCTTCAAGAAACATGGCTACTGGAACACAGCTCTACATTTTCAGGCAGTTCCCTCCAGCCTCTCCATTACATCTTGGATAACAAGGTGATATCTACTTAATGCATAAGAATAACCTCCAGGATAACCTCTCGACTCTGGAATCTCACAGCCATTGACACTTTGTCTCATTTCACTCTTCCCCCTTTTGGTCGAGAAGGTTTTCTCAATCCCTTGAGGCTGAGTCTCAGCTCATTCTAGGATTTCTGTCCCACTTTGCCAGGAAGGTCCACACCCCTGGGAGTCATGTCCCATGTAGACAGGGGAGAGTGGTGAGTTTGCTTGTTGTGTTGGCTGGAGAGAGAGGCCACATCTGAGCAACAAAAGAGGTTCTCTTGCGGGTGACTCTTAGGCCTAATTTTAAGTAGGCTTGACCTATCCTTTGTAGGGTTAAGTTTCATGTGAACAAACCCCAAGACTGGGGGCTCACCTGCTAGGGATCTTAACTAAGGAGACTCTGAATGCTGTCTCCAAGACTGCTGTGGATTTTTTACTAATGAGAGTTGGAATGCTGCTTCTGAAACTCTCTAGCACATCTCTTCAGGTGTTGGTGCCATCTTATCTGGTGATGTAACTATGCTTTATTTTTGAAGACTCTTTTAATTACTATCTTTAAATTATTTTCTTTAATTGCTTTCCTAATGAAATCTGTTTTTATATCACTGAAATCTGTGTTGTCTGTGAACCTGAACCTATAAATTAAATGGCCACAAATATCACATTGCCTTTCATGGGACAAAATTGGCACTGTGAGCAGGATTCACATTTTAGCACAGCTTCATAATGGTAAAGGTCAGTAAGACAAGCTTTGGAAAATTTGTGCAGAAAATATGGACTGTGTTCTTCTGAATATTATAATGCTTTATTAGGACCATTCTTGATAAATTTGAAGTTGCCAGTTTCTTGTCCTTTTTGTATACAGAAAGTTTTGGATTTAAACAATTTGTCTCTCTGGTTTGTACTTTCTAATGCTATAAGACATTCTGGAATTTTTAGGTCAGTAGCCCCTCTTCAAAATTTACTTGAAGTAGATTAATAGTGAGCCATAAGCTTTAGACATTGATTAAGAAATAATGTCATGTTTGAAAAAAGTCCTCTAAGCTCAAAGTAAAAAACCAAAAAATCCCAGGAAAGGAATGGGCAAACTGCACAGGACCCTGTGAAGATTGGGGGAATAGAATTAAACAGGCAGAGCCTATTCAGGTTGCTCTGTGTCTAGAAAACATTCCATTAGAAAAAGGGAAAGAAATAATTGAAGTGTATAGAAAAAGATGGGCTTTGTTAATGGAAAACAGAAAAATTTGTGAACAGAGAAACCAAGCAATCTCTGAAAAAATGAATTATGAAAAGGAATTGGCAGAATTACAGGAAAAACTGTCCATGCTGCAGAATCAAGATTTTGTTTTGGAAAATCAAATTTGTAATTATCAGTCAGTAGCTGAGAGGGCCGCAGTCCACGTGGCCCAATATAAATACAAAAAGAGGCGAGGTAAAGTGAACAAAGGGAAAGTACATATGGTACTAGCCACTGTCACTGCTGATTGGGACCCTGATGAGTGGGATGAGGCAGATGATGAAAAAATAGGAATATTTTAGATGAGAAAGTTTGTCAGAAAAAAAAAAAGTAAATATCCTCCAAAAAATAGGAGTTGGCCCAATACAAAGGCAAAAAGAAGAGAAACAGAGCAATCAGGTTACTTCAAAACCACTATAAAAGAACAAATCATAACTGACATTCTTAGGCACTTTACTCAGAAAACTGGTGAGCCATTAATTACCTGGATGGTCGGAATTGCTGATGCAGGGGCTGGAGGAGTAGTGCTGGACTATGCTGAGTGCATAAAACTTGTAAGAATTAGCACCAGTCCCTTTATACAAACTGCTTTTCAGAAGTTTTGTCAGCAGACTGGAAAAAGTTCTAAGTTGTTGGCATTGGCTGCACAAAGGTGTAATAAGCAATGCCCTGCTGACACTATGTGGCCAAGAAATAATCGACCCTGGTACACTTTGTGAGATGCTATGCAGAAATTTAAATAGGAAGTTATGAAGTCAGCAATTGTAGGCTGACTTCATACCACCTCCTCCCTGTCAATGCTTCACAGGGAAATGCTATCACTAAGGCAAGACCTCCAGCATATAAACATTTAATAATGACTTTATTGTTAGGAGAAACAGGCAATCCACTTAAGTGTCTTAAATAAAATGGCAGAGGTGGGTGATAAGGGAAACTGGAATACAGGGGAAGGAAAGGCCAAAAGATGTGATGGGAAATGGTTTCCCGATACCAGTAAGAGGATTCCCTGCAGAGACATGTTTTAAGCCCTGCTGGAAGCTGGGGTCAACCGAAAAAGTATTAACATTGTGTCAAATAATGAGTTAAAGAAAATATATGAAAAAAAATGTAAACCAAGTTATAACCGTAAAGTAAATAGTGCTTCTACTCCTGGCAAGGCAGAAGACCTGCGTCCAGCTCCCTTGGCACCTCTATACCCTCATTTAATCCCTTTCTTCCAGACAAAGGGATTAGGCCAAACCCCATTATCTTTGACTTCAAATTTGTGACTCCCCTTTGGTTTTATGTTTCATATTTTTAAATTGGGGAAGCTGTTTAATATTGAGACGCTCCCTGCTGACAAGTTTTATCCTTACAGTGTTTTGAAAAAGTCTTGATATGTGCCATTAATTCTTATTTAAAAAATTGTATATTGATGTTTCAAATATGCATTAACTAAAACATTTGAAGTATTTTGATAGTAATTGTATGTAGTGAAATGTTTGCTTGAAGTAATGGCTTAAGTATGAAGGATATAAAGGATGTGTTATTAGTGAAAAGGAAAAAAAAGTTTTGTCCTAAGATAAATTGGAAAATGTAAAACAAAGCCTGAACAAATATAGTAAGTTGCCAAAGGTTTGTGGAAAAGCAAATTATGGTCAAAGCTAGGAAAAGTTTTAGGTGAACTAAAAGGGAAGGTGTTGGAAGCAGTACCCAAACCCTTTAGCATCTACCCTCCCTTACATGAATTTAAGCCAGGGGACTTGGTATGAGTAAAAGACTAGAAAAAAAGGCTCCCTCCAGCCTCAATGGAGAGGTCCTTACCATGTTGTTTTAGTAACCCCAGCAGCTGTCAGAGTCACGGGGATCATCCCGTGAATTTACCACCCTTGGGTCAAGGGGGCCACTGCAGCCGACCCCCGGGTATGCACCCCTGCTCCTGAACACCTGATGCGCATCCTTCTCAGGCAGCCACTGCACCCTTCTCCATTGCAGCTGAGATCAGCTGACCAGCCCGCGACTGAGGCCTGAATGACTGTCATTGCCCTGCTCTAGCTCACCGGAAGCAGCTAGTCCAGGCACGGCTGAAGCCTAAGGAGACCTGAGCCCTGCCTCAGTCACCTCAGAAGATGACGGATCTACGCATGGCGGAAGATTAAGGAATCGATACATGGACACCCCAGCCTACCAGGTCTGTGAACTAATTGTCTTTTCTTTTGCTCCTTGCATTTGTCTTTTGTTTAGCACTTTTAGCCCTCCTGGAAATAGGTCGCCTGGAGTTCTTCCTGAAAACCAACTTTACTCCAATTTGGTGGGATCCCTCTTACCCAGGTAACTTCCCCCTACCAAGCCGCTGCCCAGAGTGTGTGTCTCCATTCCTTCCCTGAGGCTAAGTGTACATTCATGCGGTGGCACTCCCCATAGCCAGCACCATGCGCCTCACTCCTCTGTTTCTGCTCGGCATGGCCATAAGCCCCTCCAAGGGGAATGACGCATGCCAGGCATGCCTCAAGCCCATCTATGTTGGTAAAAAGGTGAAAACCATATCCAGTATTCATCCAGGGCAGTTCTCAGACCTGCATTATTCTGTATGCACCTTAAAGGAAGTTCCCCAGTATGCAATAATTCCACCTCACCAGGTTCAGTAGTGCTGTTTTTGCTACTTTAAAGTAGCAAGGCTATCACCATAACCCCTAGAAAGGGAAGCAGTTTCCAAGTCCACCTAACCTTCAACACATGTACAGTTTTACCCCCCACCGAATCCGACACCTTCCTTGGTATGGTCCTCCTGGTAGTGCAGTGTGTACGAAATCGGGGGTTGTGGGAGAGCTCTTGGCTGTACTAAGGTGGAGGCCTCCTGGGAGCTGGTGCCATGCAGTTTGTCTCTTGCCTGAAGCTACCCACTGGGCCTGCACTGGAGGAAGAAAAAGCCAGGGTTCCCCAAAACATGTGACCAGAGCCAGAGCCCTGCCTGCAGGTAAGGAAATCCCAGAGCAGGTGCTGGGTGTGGAAGCCAGGGGGCATAGGCTGTCCAGGAAACAGATCTGACTTTCTTGCATACCTCACATCACGCTGCTTGGCCCCAGAGGATGGCTGGTTAGCCAAAGACAGGTGAGATTTCTCAGGGGAGGAACAGCCTAAGACAGGCGCAGTCGCAAAGGGGCCATCAGGAGAAAACATGGGGCCAACAGAGGTGGGGCAGAGACCCTCACCCCCCTCAACTATGCAGGGGACTAAACTCTGCATGGCTACCTTGTTTCCCATGCTCAGCTCAGATCGGGACATACCAACACCTGCAACAAGAAGAGGATGAGATTTGATGCTGGCATGGGCAAGCATCAAAGGGGGGAATGTTGTAGGCAGTCCCTGTTTGTTAAAGCCACTTCCTGTTGCAGCAGGCAGGCCCCTGCTTACTTGGGCCACTCCCTGTTGAAAATCATCTCCCAGGCCCTGAGGACAGTCAATAGGCAGGATAAGAGAAGTCCCTGTGAAGCCCCCTCCCCACTAACTGCTCATCTGCTTCTATAAACCCAGCTTCCCACCCTTCCTAATTTAAACCAGCCAGTTGTTTACCTTGTCTTTAACATGTCATCCTGTCTATAAAAACTGATGTTAACCTTTTGTTCGGGGCTCAGACTTTCAGAGGCTACTCGGCTGAGCCCTATAGCCATAGACAATGAAACCTACTTACTCGGCTGAGCCCTATAGCCATAGACAATAAAACCTACTTCCTGAAACTTTGGAGCCTTGGCCCCGGTTTGTTCTGTTTCCGTGTAATGTTCCAGGAAGCTTACTGCCTTGTCCCTGTTTTGTGCAACAATAGTACAATTATAAAAATGTTCTATCATGAATTATAACAAATATATCACACTAATGCAAGGTGTTAACAATAGGATAGTATATGGGAAATTTGTATTTTATGCCTGATTTTTATGTACAACTACAATTTCTCCAATAAAAAAAATCTCTTCAGACATAAAGACACAGAGATTTAAACATTTTTCCTTAATAGATATTTTCCCATTCTTATTAAATAATGCCAATGTTAGGATCTTCCAGAATCTAACCCAAATTTCTCTTTGTGGTCACAACATTCAGTTTCTATCAGATCAGAACTATTGATCTTGGCTGCTTCCTTTTCTTCCAATTCCCATCCCTCCCCCAGGGATCCCATCCACTCCTACCTGTTCAGCTATGCCTGATCGGTAGATAACTGATATTATTAATTCAATAATATCAGGTGGATGACTGATATTATTCATTCAACAAACATTAATCTCCTTCTTGCTATGTGCTACAATCTGAAGATGCAGAAATTTCATTGTTCCAGAGTCCTGTTTTAAGGGCTAGTCCAGAAGTTTGTGGAACATATCCAAAAGTGTCTTATGAGGTATCTGACACCCCTGTAAAAGTAGCTCTGTCTAAGAAAGTACCTTGGCCTGCCTTCTCACCAATCTTGGTATTCCCTTTCTAACCCTCCTTACCCTTGTATTAGTTACCCACAAGTTTCTAGAATTGAATGGCTTCTCCATTCTCTACACTGGCTGCAAATTTCCTAGCCATGCTAAAAAATGACATAGTGTTATCATCCCAAAGTCAATAAGAGTAAAACCTAAGTCATCACCATCCTTTCCAAACACTCTCTGCTCTTAATTTCCTTCAGTATTTCGTTTGATAGAACCACTGTTCCCCTAAAATTTTCTGTAGGCCTCCTAACTGATTGCCCTGCCTCCTCTTCAATCCATTCCCCATTTAGTAACTAAAGTAATGTTAAACACATATCTAGTCATTTTATTCCCCTGCCTAAAACCACAACTTTCCATTGTTCTAAGAATAAATTTCCTATTCCTTATCTGAGCCTAGAAGAAACCCTGAATGATCTGGTTTCTACCCACCTATCCACTCTCATTGTCTGCCATGGTGCTTCAGCCATACTGGCCTTTTTTCAATTCCTAGAGCATAACAAACTCTCTCCTGCCTTAGGACTTTAGCAAAATCTCTTCCTTATGCTCTTGTCGTGATTGATTTCTCATCCTCAAGTCTTGGTCCATGTCCATTCCACCCACCGCCACCCCCACCATCACCACTAACCTGGCCTTCATCCCTAACATCATACTCTCTCACATTTGTTTTTCATGGCACTTACCCCAGTAATGATATATATTGTAGAATATACCTATTTGTTATCTATCTGCCTCACTTACTGGATTGTAAACTGCATTATCTACTTAGTTTATCAATGTATATCCTGCATCTAGCAAATGTTTACACATAATAAGTGGTCATAAATGGTAGCTTCCATTCTCATTCTGCAAAAAAAGTTTGTTTCAAAGCTTTCTCACTCTTATCCCATTCTATTTTATCTAATACCATTCTAGTATCATTTTCTATACTTTCTTTATATGTCTTATATTTGACTAACACTGTTACTGGACAAAGACCATGGATTCTTTTGCCCAACATGCTCAATTCCTGAGACACCAGGGCTTCAAAGAGAGAACGAGTTTATTACTAGGTGCATAGTAGGAGAGCAAATGGCCTAGTGGCCCAAAATCTATCTCCTCAAACTACAGTAATTCTGATAGTTTTATTAGAGAAAAAGATGGGCAGGGTTTAGGATAATGAGCACAGTGGTCCCAGATGATGTAATTAGAGGTGATCTGATTATTGAGCATGCGCAGATTGATTCCATGCTTAGTCACAGAATGTGTGTAAGAAAATGGTGGAGAGGTATAGGTGACTTGTAGGTTAAAGTCTAAGCTACTGCACATGTTAGGCAGGCCCACTTTGGTTAGATCTAGTCTCAGTCATCAAGATAACTTTAGATTTTGGGGGGTTAGTTCTGGGCTGACCCCAGACCCTTCATTAATAAACATTAGGGGTTGTCTTTACGGATCACAAGACTCTAAAGTTGAAAAACTGGATGAATGGGTACACATGAAGGCCAGTTACAAGGGTTTTATAATCACAGGAGCAGAAGATAAAGACTATACAATCATCATGAGAGATCAAAGCAGCTGGATTACAATTCAGAGATTTCAGGAATTTCTCTCTTCTACTCAAATATACCAGAAAGCAAAAAAGAATATCTATATAATAATTCAGTAATCAAAATCATCCCTCAAATCCTGATTTCTCGGTTGCAACACTTGGTACCCCTCATTCCATCACACCACCAGCCTGGTGCTCACATTGCTCCTCTGCCAGAAATGCCCCCTCTCTTTCCACTGCCCATCCCTTGTTCCCTTCTTGTTCCTAAAGCCCAGCTCAAATGTCACATTTCTTCTTCAGCTTTTCCCACAATTAACACTCCCGTGTGCACATTCTCAGATCTTTTAGTCATATTTCAACATAAGAGTTCCCACATTTTTGTTGTTGTTGTTATTTATTTGGGTTTCTTATGCTGAAGCGTCTTTAGCGACAAGGAATTTATTTTCTTCTTTAATTCCTCACTACCCAGAAGAGCTCCTGATGCATGGAAATACCGTCAATATCAAATAACTGAATTAATAAATCTTTAACAAAATAGCTCTAAAAGAAATCAAGAGTTTGTCCCAGAAACAAATAACAAGAGACTTGTCTCTACAAGTGCAGGGCTAACCATGCTTCTGATGCATCCTTTCTTTATAAAGCCTCAGAAATGGTCAAAGAAGTCTCTATTTGGAGCTCTTCTCATATGGAAAAAAACAGGGAAACACATGAATGAAGTGAAAATCGAGCAAACTGGGGCTCTTTGGGATGCCTGGTAGTGCTTTCAGAAGTTGGTTACTCATTTTTTAGGAAAAATGTGATTAAATTACCTCTTCCTAACTCTCCTTCACTCCTCAACGAGGAGCTGGGTCTATGCACAGACATTCTAATTTAATTGATCTAGCACATAAGATTTAAGATTTTGAAGAAGTCCCCCAGAGGATTAATATGTAGCTAGGACGGGGAACCATTTCCTAGGTGGCCATCCACTAATCTTTGATATGGATGTAGTGGTGAACTGTGTTAGTTAGATTCAGTTGTCAACTTGGCCAGGTGAGCATACCTAGTCTTGTTGCTGCGGACATAAGCCAACGGTACGTGAACCTCATCTGTTGCCAATTACATCTGCAGTCAGCTAGGAGGCGTGTCTGCTGG
>PVIY010032885.1:0-28589 GCA_004026745.1 Myrmecophaga tridactyla
CTGAATGCTGTCTCTGAGATCCCCCAGCACTCCTCTTCAGGTGTTGGTACTATCCCATCTGGTGATGTAACTATGTCTCATTTCTATAATCTTTTCATTACTTTCCTAATCAATTCTGGTTTTATATCATTGGAGTCTGTTATCCATTATCTGAGCCTATAAATTAAGTGGCCACAGATGTCATGTTACCTTTCAAGCGACAGCCCTCAATCTTGGAATTTGCCCCTATGAAGCTTATTCTTGCAAAGGATAGACTAATCCTACATAAAATTAGACCTAAGAGTCACCCCCATAGGACCTCTTTTGTTGGTCAAATTTGGTCTCTCTCTGTAAGCCAACATGGCATGTGAACTCACTGCCCTACTCCTTGCATGGGACATGACTCCTAGGGGTATAAATCTCCCTAGCAATGTGGGGCAGAAATCCAAGAATGAGCCAGGACATGGCATCAAGAAATTGAGAAAACCTTCTTGACCAAAAGGGTAAGAGATAAATGAAAAAAAAAGTGTCAGTGCTGATTGATTTAGCTTATGGTGCTTTAGATTGGCTAGAGGAAAATACTTGAAACTGTAGAGCTGTGTTCCAGTAGCTTTGTTTCTTGAAGGCAATTGTATAATGCTATAGCTTTTACAACATGACTGTGTGATTGTGAAACCCTTCTGTCTGGTGCTCTTTTTATCCAGGGTATGGACAGAGGAGTAAAACATATGGATATAAATAAACAAATAATAAAGGGGACAATGGTTAAAATAAATTGGGTAGATGGAAATACCAGGGATTAATGAGACGATGGGGTCAGGGTTATGGTATGTATGAGTTTTATAGTTTTTCTTTTTTTATCTCTTTCTCTGGAGTGTTGCAAGTGTTCAAAACATGATCATGGTGATGAATACACAACTATGTGATATTGTGAGCCATTGATTGTACACCATGTATGGAATATTTGTATGTTAAGAATGTTTGTATGTTTTTATGTTAAGATTTATCAATAAAAATATTTAAAAAATAGAGGTGTTGGCATATTAAATTGGGATCCCCTCTTGCTTAAGAAAATGTCAGAAATTCCCCATATGGGGGAAGTTTAATAGTTCTATTTTTTCCAGTCCCTCAAGGGACTTTGCAAACACTTTTTCATTTTCTGCTCAAATTACTCTGAGATGCATCATTGCATAACAATAATTTGTACATAATGGTAAGAATTTATTCTTTATTCCAGATTCTACAGCAAATAGATGTGAATTAGGTTCTTTAAATTAACTGATTAGATAGATTAAATTATATAGTATGCTACAGAAAACTTAAATATTGGACAAAATGAATATTTTTCTTTTTATCTTATACAACATTTGAAGCATTAAATATAGAGGATATTATTCTTTACCCTGTATATTGACTTTCCATAGATTTAACCCAGTCAGTTTCATCACATCTTTAATGGGAGTTGGATCCTTTTCAGTTGCAATTCCTAATAGTTGCTACATGGAACTAGGCTGATGTTCAGATATGAGTTTCAGGTGTCATAGACACTTAAAGTTCCAGGGAACTACTGGTCTGTACAAAGAGTAAGGCATTTTAGAATTTAAAGATCACAGTTAAAGTTTATAATCTGAGCTTTAATTTTTATAAACATTTTTAAATTAAGCTATTTATAGAAATAAAAACAGACAGTTTCTTTAAATTAACAAACCATAGCAGAGTTTTTTTCTGTTTCACTTTCACACATTTATCAGAGTTATGTTAAGTAACAGAGAAAATACAATGTATTTACATTTGTCCTGTCTTTCTTTTAATGGTTTTCCTTGTTGTGGATGGAGCTCTGACTTATGGCTTACTATATATACTTTTAGAGAAGTATTACAGCAAAGCAGTGTGACTGATAATTTAGTTGTTTTTATGGTCTGTAGCTTTTTAAGAATTAAAACTATGACTAACAACACTATGCCATTGCAAAACATTATAGTTTAGTTTGATTTCAGGATATAACATGGATAGTGAGAATATTGTCAGATTTTTAGGAATTTAATACAGTTTCTAAATATATGAACATTATTTTCCCCCATACAAACTTAATTTAACCAGCAACAGGATAGAAAATCTTTTTAACCACTGTATTATTTCCCAAACACTTCCTATGCAATAGGTTCAACTATTTTGTACTTTATTTAAGAACAGACTAATGATTCATGTTATCTAACAGGGAGAAAAACTAAACTTTAGTTTTGTGTGACTATCTAGCCTGAGAAAAAAATTTCAAAAATTTATTTTTGAAATATATGAGAAAAAGACATTACTTTTTTTTTTTTTTTACATAGGCAGGCACTGGGAATCGAACCCGGGTTCTCTGGCCTGGCAGGCAAGCATTCTTGCCTGCTGAGCCACTGTGGCCTGCCCAAGACATTAAATTTTGATTAGGACTATGAATGACAGACAGAATTCATTTTCATAAATTCCTTTTTACAACTCTCTACATTCACTTAAAGCTTATAGTCAACAATGACTATGTTCTAGTTTGCTAGCTGCTGGAGTGTGATATGCCAGAAATGAATTGGCTTTTAAATAGGGATATTTATTAAGTTGCAAGATTACCATTCTAAGGCTGTGAAAAATGTCCCAATTAAAGCAAGTCTATAGAAATGCCCCATCTAAGACATCAATGGAGAGATACCTGTGTTTAAGAAGGCCCGTGATATTCAGGGTTTCTCTCTCAACTGGAAGGGCATGTGGTGAACAGGCAATGTCTTCTAGCTTTCTCTCTAGGCTTCTTATTTCATGAAGCTCCCCCAGGGGCATTTATCTCTAAAGATCTCTGGCTGCATGGCCTCTCTGCTTCGTGGCTCTTTCCAAAATGCTTCCTCTTTTAAAGGATTCCAGTAAACTAATCAAGACTCACCTGGAATGGGTGGAGTCACATCTCCCTCTAATTTGAGTTTAATATCCACAATTGGGTGAGTCACATCTTCAAGAAGATAATCTAATCAAGTGTTCAATTTATAATTCTGAATAGGAATTTTTTTAAAAAAGGACATTTCTGCAAGATGGATCAGGATTAAAACATGTCTTTTCTAGGGTGCATAATCCTTTCAAACTAGCTGTTTTAATCCTAATTCCATTTTGTAAAGGCAGCCATTTCTTCTAATCCCTATTCACTACTGTATGTTGGAAACATTAATTAAATCACCTCCATGGAGATGTGACTCAATCAAGTGTGGGTGTTAAACTTGATTAGGTGGAGACATGTCCCCACCCATTCCAGGCAGGTCTTGATTAGTTCACTGGGATCCTTTAAAAAAGGAAGCATTTTGGAGAAAGTTTGAGAATGCCACAGAACCACAAAGGAGAGAGTCCACCAGCCAGCGACTTTTGTAGATGAAGAAGGAAAATGCCTCCCAGGGAACTTCATGAAACAAGAACCCAGAAGGGAAAGCTAACAGTCTTCACCATGCGCCCTTCTAACTGAGAGAGAAACCCTGAACATCATCAGCCTTCTTGAACCAAGGTATCTTTCCTTGGATGCCTTAGATTAGACATTTCTATAAACTTGTTTTAATTGGGACATTATCTCAACCTTAGAACTGTGAACTAACAACTTATTAAATTCCCCTTTTTAAAAGCCATTCCATTTCTGGTATATTGCATTCTGGCAGCTAGCAAACTAGAATACCAACACAGACTATAACAAACAAAATTAACTTCCTCCAACTCTCTATTACATTCTGTATTCCTTCAGGTATTGTACTTAACAAAAATTATAACAAAATCCATTCCATTAAACTTTTTATTACCTATAATTTTTATTTACCAGGCTGAATCTAATTAGAAATAATTTTATATTAAATTCAGAAAACTTTTGAACTTGCATACTTCCTTCCAATAGCAGTATTCATGAAGGGAAGAAGAGACAGAGATAATGCATGAACGAAGAAACTTATGCTTGGGTTAGGAACACACCATGCATTTATATACTTTATATTCAGAATACACAAATGATTACATTATAATATGCCTTAAAAACTGTGACCAAGACCATTTGCTTTTTTTTTTTCTTTCAGAAGCAGCTTCTTAACAGTTTTCTGTTGCTTTAGGGAAATTCTGGGAACATTTTTTTCTAAGCCTAGGTTTGTTTATATTAATTATAAAACTTAGGTTTCTGAATCTTTTCTTTCAGAGTTTTTTTCTCTTTTTGTATTTTTAAATTCAGAAGTATCAACTTATATATTTATATAAAATGCAGTTATTTCTAAGCTGTTCAAATAGAGCTTTTTAAAGATTTTTTTATTAATTTGCTATTACCATCCATAGGTATAAGAATATACAATGACTAGGTAAATAGACACAAATAAAAACCTAGTTGTACAAAAAACAGAAACATAGAAATAGTTTGGGAGGGGCAATTAAAACCTTTTTGCAGAGCAATATCTTTAACTTTTACTCTAAGGGTATTATTTTCATTCAAAAGCATTTTGAAGTCAAACTATTTCACAGAAATAAGCACTTTTTATAGACTCATAATTAAATTTTTTCTAATTTTCAATAGAGTGTAAAGGTTTTCTCTTAACGAATTTTTATATTAGCAATCAATTAAGAACATTTGACTAATAAAGATCAAAAACATATAAATGAACAAATTGAAACAGACATTTAAACATTTATTATATTTACATAACACACCGATTTATAATTAGACTGAACACACCAACTAACAAACAGGCATTAAACATTTAGATGTCACCAGGAGAGGTTACAGGACACAGTAAGTTATTGGAATTCTTTAATAAATTGAGTGGGGTTAGTAGAGTATGAACCTAGATGCTGTTTGACTTGAGAAATGTCATAAAGGGAAAGGGGAACAGGGCAGTGGTTTTGGCTCAGCTAGGAGAGGCTGTGTAGGGAAAAGGAGCAGTAGGGGAAGAGTCAGAGTAGGGCTGGGATTCTGCAGTGGAATCTAGAGATGAGCAGAGAGGAGGAGAAGGGAGAGTGTTATCTTCTAGCTGTGTTTTAGCCACAGCTGCAGCTTGGCTGAGAGGGGCTGTATATGGGGGATGGGGAAAGGAGTAAAGGAGAAGACCTTTGGTGGGATTAAAGGAAGAGTGGGGGAGGCAAGAAGAAGGATTTGATAAGTGAAATAAGTTTAATAAGAGAGAGGGAAGGGGCCACTGTTCAAGCTGAAAGAGGTCCAGAGGGTGCTGATGGACTGTAAGGGGAAGGGGTGGCACTTGATAAGAAGGGTTGAAGTTTGTAAAGGATTCTGTAGAGGATTTTTATGCTGAGGATTTTTCTGATTTCTTGGGGGGGGTGAGGGTAGAGTGTTCATGGAGGAGCAAAATTTGGTAGCTAGTACAGGATTGGAAGAGGGAAGGATGGCTATGGAGGAAAAAGAAAGCCTGAATGTAAGGAACCTCAGACCATTTACCATTGTGCTGTAAAAAGTCTTCAAGGTTTCAGAGAACTTGAATGTCAAAAGTACTGTATTTAGGCCATTGGCTGTTACATTTAATTTATATTGTGGCCAAATTGATGTGGAGTAAAAATTGAGTTTCTTTTTGTCAGATATCACCTCCTGGCTAGAGAGTTTTAAGATTACAGTGGAGGCACCCTAAATGGGTGTCCTTGGGGGAATGGGATGAGTGTTGCTTACAGTGGACAGAGAGATGAGTCTTAGAGGCCTGGAGATTGGAGAGAAGAGAAAGAAACAGGCTTGAAGAGCTCGTTGGAACCTCTGGGGAGGGTCTGAGACTTCCCTGAGAAATGGGTGAGCCTGGAAACCTCAGGTGCTAGAGGAGGGAGACAGGCATCCCCCATCCCAAGGAAAATGGGTGACTGTTCCCAGGACCAGGCATCCCCAGAACTGGATGATCAAGGCTAGGGGACAGTTCCCCACTGCCAGAGAGGATCACAGACCTAGCACTAAGATTTCAGATGGGAAGGAGAGAGTTCACGCTGGAAATGGAACAACCTCCCAAGTGGTCCCAGCACTCACTCAGCCATGGAGTCAGTGTCCAGTGTTGTTTGTTTGGTTAGTGTGATGACTTGAAAGGATTATGTACCCTAGAAAATCCATGTTTTAATACTGATTCATCTTGTGGAGGCAGCCATTTCTTTTTATTTTTTTGACTTTGTTATTGGATAATATAATACACATACATAACAAAGAAAGAAAAAAGCAAGTGTTCACAGCACTCTTCAGCAAGTAGTTACACGACAGATCCCAGAGTTTTTCATGGACCACCATGCCATCATCTCAGGTTTTTCCTTCTAGCTGGACCAGAACATCGGAGGTTAGAAGGAATATACATATTTTTTATCATCATTTTTGTGTAAAATAATATATATCATAAAAACAATAAATTTCAAAGCACAGCACAGCAAATAGTTGTAGAACAAATTTCAGAGTTTGGATGGGTTACCATTCCACAATTTTAAGTTTTTACTACTAGCTGTTCTAAGACACTGGAGACTAAAGGAACTATCAATATAATGATTCAGCAATCATACTTGTTTGTTAAACCCTATCTTCTTGGTATAACTCCATCATCACCTTTGATCTTTCTATCCCACTCTTTAGGGGTATTTGGGCTATGCCCATTCTAGATTTTTCATGTTGGAAAGGGCTGTCAATAACATGGGGTAGGGAATTGGAACTAGCTTATATTCTGGAGAGGCTGGGCCCTCTAGGGTTCAGGATTTATCAGGTCCTGGGACCCATCTTGACGTTGAAGTTTTCTGGAAAGTTACCCTAGTGCATGGAACCTTTGTAGAATCTTATATATTGCCTTAGGTGTTCTTTAGGTTTGGCTGGAATGGTTTTGGTTGGGATTTGGCAAGTTATGATAGGTAGCAATGTCTAACTGAAGTTTGCAAAAAACTGACCTCCAGAGTAGCCTCTCAACTCTAATTGAACTCTCCCAGCCACTGATACTTTATTAGTTGTTCTAGTTTGCTAGCGGCTGGAATGCAATATACCAAAAACAGAATGGCTTTTAAAATGGGGAATTTAATGAGTTGCAAGTTTACAGTTCTAAGGCTGAGAAAATGTCCCAATTACAAGTCTATAGAGCTGTCCAATCAAAGGCATCCAGGGAAAGATACCTTGGTTCAAGAAGGCCAATGAAGTTCAGGATTTCTCTCTCAAGTGAGAAGGCACATGGCGAATACAGTCAGGGCTTCTCTCTCAGCTGGAATGGCACATGGTGAATACGGTGTCATCTGCTAGCATCTTCTCCTGGTTCCCTGTTTCATGAAGCTCCCCGGGAGGCGTCTTCCTTCTTTATCTCCAAAGGTCACTGGCTGGTGGACTCTCTGATTTGTAGTGTCACTCTCTCTGAATCTCTTTCTCCAAAATGTTTCCTCTTTTATAGGACTTCAGAAACTAATCAAGATCCACTCAAATGGGTGGAGACATGTCATCCCCTAATCCAGTTTAACAACCATTCTTGACTAAATCACATCAACCAGGGAGATGAACTCATCACAGTTTCAAATGTACATATTGAATAGGGATTATTCTACCTTTATGAAATGGGATTTATATTAAAACATGGCTTTTCTTAGGGGGCATACTTCCTTTCAAACCAGCACATTAGTTATACTTCTTTTCCCCCTTTTGGTCAGGATGTCATTGTCAATCCCATAGTGCCAGGGCCAGACTCATCCCTGGGAGTCATTTCCCATGCCACTATGGAGACTTTCATCCCTGGATGTCATGTCACATATAAGGGGGAGGGAAATGATTTCACTTGCAGAGTTGGGCTTAGAGAGAAAGAGGCCACATCTGAGCAACAAAAGAGGTCCTACCAATACATAGCTTAAGCTTCTCGGCTACATATATAAGCTTCACAAGAGCAAGCCTCAAGATCAAGGGCTTAGCCTATTGATTTGGGCATTCCTAATATTTGATGCAGTATCAGGGGTTCCTTCAGTGATAAAGTTTAATAGTTCCATAATTTTTTTCCCAACCCTCAAGGGACTTTGGTAATACTTTTTGATTATCTGTTTAATATACTCTGGGATTATATTAAGCCACACAGGATTAAAGGCTCTCATTCTTATTCTGGGCTCCCTGTGTTTGGATTGTTTAAATGATCTATTACATCAGCATACTTTTTATGGCTTTTACTAGCTTCTCTTGGAACAGAGCTGGGTTTTCCTGAGTTATGCTCTATAGCATGTTGTAATTTACAGGCTTGATAGTACTCTATTTCATAGTTTTCTTAAGCAAGTAAATGTGCTTTTTTTTCTGTGAAACTTGGCAGACTGGCTTAGAGAGAATGAAAAGAAAGTAAGCAGAATAAAGCAAACCTATGCATCCCACAGACTACTCCTCCAGGGAAAGGAATCATTGAATGCATCAGGGAGGATGTGGTGAAAATAATTATGGATGGGTCTGCAAGCTGTGGTTGCAGGTACATAAAGAGTTCTTAAAGGCTTAACCAGCTCAGCTGAGGAGGGGTGTTAATAGCACTCCTGGAGAGGTGGGGAGAGCTAAAGAAATCATGGAGAGGGGCATGATAGAGAGGAGGAAGGAATTAACAAAGGTGGCTCCAACTCACCACCAATGTGAAAAGCTGGGGCTTAGTTCCAGCTCTGGACTCGGTGCTGTTCCAGCCACCTATGGGCAGACCAAAGGCTGTGAGCATGGGTTTTGACTTTCCTGAGTCTGTAACCATGCACCATTACTAAGATGGAGAACTGTGGTGCTATATGGTAGTCATGGTTTCCAGCATCAAACGTACGCACCACAATGTGATGCAGAAACACAGGCAGCAGCTAGGGCACCTACTTCATACTTTTAAGATGAAAGCTCCCACCATGGATGCCCCATGGGGCTATTTATTGGAATGCTGATGCACTTCCTATATTCCAAAAAAGAGAGAAGTAAAGGGGTACTCACTTATTGAGAGAGCTGAGTGTATAGCCATCTGGTGGGCCCAATTTTTCACCATGGCAGTTCTGAGTGAGACTCAAAGGGCTGATAAATAAGATCTCTCACCCTGGTGGTTATAGACAGACCTCAAAAGGTTTGAGAGCTAAATTTATCACCCTGGTAGCTCTGAGCTGGGCTCAGAAGGTTTGAGTAAGATATTTTGCCCAGTAGCTCTGGGCCAGACTTAAGTTGGTGGTAGAAACAGGCACAAAATCTCTTTCAGACTGACCTTGAGTGAGAAACCCAAGGTGTTCTCTGAAATCTGTACTTTAGGCCATAGTAAGACACCACCCATGGCAAAGTGGTTGCAGAGTTGGAGGTTTAATTTGACTAAGGCCTGAGTTCTCATTAGGAAGTAGAAAATGGGAGTTTCAGGGTGAACAGCAGAACTTTACTTAAGTGGCTGAGAGGTCTGTTCTAGTTTGCTAGCTGCTGGAATGCAAACACCAGAGACAGATTAGCTTTTAATAAAAGGGTATTTATTTCATTAGTTCTTCAGAGGAAAGGCAGCTAACTTTCAACTGAGGTTCTTTCTTATGTGGGAAGGCACAGGTTGATTTCTGCTGGCCTTCTCTCCAGGCCTCTGGGTTCCAACAACTTTCCCCCCAGGGTGATTTCTTCTGCATCTCAAAAGGCCTGGACTGAGCTGTGAGTGCTGAGATGAGGTAAGCTGAGCTGCCTGGCTGTGCTACATTGAGCTCTCTCATTTAAGCACCAGCCAATTAAATCAAACATCATTCATTGCAGCAGGCACACCTCTTAGCCAGCTGCAGATGTAATGAGCAACAGATGAGGTTCATGTACCATTGGCTCATGTCCACAGCAATAGATCTGGGTGCCTTCACCTGGCCAAGTTGACAACTGAATCTAACTACCACATGCCCACCCCTTGTCAACTTGGCAACTATACACATCACTTCAAACAATATTAAGGTGCAAAAAATTCTTTTCTAACTGTGGACCTAGGATCTCAAAACAAGTTATCTGGTGCCAATATGCAAAGGAGGGACAGTCACAGAATCCATAGGGCAAAATTGGAAGGAAAACCTGCAGTGCAAACACCATTGGATTTCAAAGTCTGAAAATAATTTATCCTTCAGCTTTGGAAAGTGGCAGTCCCACCCTTTCCAAGGGCCTATGCAGTGGCACACCTCTTTCCAAATCAACCTCAGGGAACATTGAGGAGACCACCTTTTTCTCAGCTCCACTCTCTCCAAGCACTGGGGCCACACCTGGGCTCTCTGCCATTTCCAGGGCACACACTTAACCCCTCCATGTGGTGGTAGCCAGGCTCCCCTAATCCCAAAGGAGCATGCTGTACCTTCTCAAAGACCTGAGGTGGCACAACTCTTACACTGCAATGAGATGAGAGACTCTGCTCTCAGGGCAAACACACCCTCTCCATGTATATGGGTGGGTTCACTCTCCTGGCTGGAGACTTCTTGGTTTCAGACCCAAAGTTCCATGGTTCTCACTCTGCAAGCTCCAATTTGCCCCTTTTGTGTCCCCCTTTGCCCAGATTTGCAGTGGTTCCTTTTACACCAACAGTCTCTTCAAGCACTCCAGGACTTCTCCATCTTTCTCTCCACAGTTCCTCCAAAATCTTCCCCTTAGGCATCCAAAAAACTGTTCCAACATATCTGGTATTTGCAAACTGCAGCAGCACCACACTCTCCAGTACCAAATCTGTTCTGGCTGCCAAGAAGTTTGCTAGCTGCCAGAATGCAATACACCAAAGACAGATTAGCTTTTAATAAAAGGGAATTTATTTCATTAGTTCTTCAGAGGGAAGGCAACTAACTTTCAACGGAGGTTCTTTCTCATGTGGGAAGGCACAGGTTGATCTCTGCTGGCCTTCTCTCCAGGCCTCTGGGTTCCAACAACTTTCCCCCCAGGGTGATTCCTATTGCATCTCAAAAGCCTGGGCTGAACTGTGAGTGCTGAGATGAGGTATGCTGAGCTGCTTGGGCTGTGCTACATTGAGCTCTCTCATGTAAGCACCAGCCAATTAAATCAAATATCATTCATTGCAGCAGGCATGCCTCTTAGCTGACTGCAGAAATAATGAGCAACAGATGAGGTTCACATACCATTAGCTCATGTCCACAGCAATAGATCTAGGCACCTTTAGCTGGCCAAGTTGACAACTGAATCTAACTGCCACAGGTCAGTTGCAAAGAAGGTGTGAAGGAATCCTTGAAGAATAGTAGCAGAGGAAAATGAGTAAACAGGACTGGGCAGGGCCAAGGATGATTACCTCCAGCCAGCTGATAAGGAAATTTAGAAAAACCCAATGGAAAGAAGAGAGGGGCAAGACTAAAGAGCAAAGGAACCAGAGAAATAGTTGCTGTGAGTCAGGAGTAGGGAGGTTAGAAAGAAAATAAGTATAGAAGGTGCAGAGATTTCTTGTGAGTCTCTGCCTGGAGTCAGGTGCCATGGGCAGTATGGGAGAGATGGTAGGAGAGTTAATGCATCTGTGAAGAATGAGCCAAATGTTGGCTGGTACAGAACAGGGAATGAGGAAAGCCAGGATGAGAATAATAGAGGCAAGTAAGAGTAAGATAATAAGCAGGAGCTGGTGTTTCACATGGAAGATACTCCTGGAAGCTCTTGGCTGCTCCTGGAAGCTCCTGGGAGCTCCTGCAATTCCACCTGACTTACCGGAATTTGTAACTGATGCCCTGCTTGCAATGATGCCAACTGAACACCATTCCAAGTTCAGGGTTCTTGCTACTAAAAGAATTTAGACAATGAGAGGGCTAGTAGGAATAAGTAATAAAGTTTATTTAGGAGAATAAGAGAGAGCAAATCTTAAAGAGGTTAATGTAGACATGTCCAAGGGAGGGACACATATTGAGTGGGAATGGGTTAGCTTGCTTTATAGGAAGTTTTGTTGGTAGCAGATTTCCATAGTAACCTTTGAGTATCAGGTATCTTCTTTGTGCAGATTCCCATAGTGAACTTTGAGCATTAGGGGCTTACATGGCTCGCATTAACCAGGTGCTTATGGGGCTGGCATTGTTTCAGGATGTGATTACTTTTGATGCATGTGGTCAGCCTTGTCACATAGCCAGAATTTTTCTTTGGGCAGATGCTTAACAGTCTTTAAAACTATAGGCTTTATGTTAGCAACTAAGAGTTTGCTTTGGGCCCATGATTTTGCAAGCTTTTCTAGTTTCTGGGGATTTCAATGACTTGGGGAAGTTTGCATGAAGTTTACAGCTAAAGTTTGCAGTTTGCATTAGTTCCTCCTGCTGGATAAGAAACAAGGGACTTTCAGTTGCCCATTAACTCCTCTAAGAGGTGAATAGGAAACCAGGGATCTGCAATTGTCTGTTAATTCCTTCAGATCCAAATAGGAAAACAGGGACTTGCAGTTGTCCTATTTTATCCAGCTTTAATCCCCCCAGGAAAAGTTAAATCCATTTAATACTAAAGAGAAGCTGAGGAGTGATTTTTTTTCATGTTTCATAAAGTTGAGAGAGTACATTTGGCAATGTGCATAATTGCTGACAGTGCTGTCAGGGTTGTGGGATATTGTAAAAGCAAAAATATCATTATGTTATAATTCACCCCTTTTCAACATAAGTCCCTGAGTGCAGGAATGGGAGGTTTCAGCTTTGCAGCTTGCAATGTTAAGAAATGAGAATACAGTAGCCTTTGGGGGAGGCAGGTATGTTCTGGCTTGCTTAGACATACCTTGCTCCCACCTATTCATTTATTTGTTGTATAATGATGTCTTCACACTTTAATGTGGACAGCTATCCTATCTATGTGCTGTGTGCATTGAATCAGAGGAGTTCTGGTGCCCAGGATGCCACCTTGTGCAATTATTTAGATTGAGTTGTTCCAAACAGATGTCAGATGAGAAGATCTTGTTTAGATGTACTCTGACAATACAGATAGCATATAGACAGAGAGGGCATTGTTATAGAGAGTACTATAATGAGGCAGTTGCCACCTTGGGGACATGGGTTACTAACTGTTATTATTTAATTACTCTAGTTAACTGAAGATAGTGGAAGACTATTCCAAGGGAGGCTAGAGTTACTTGAACCTAGAGAAGATTTGCATAACCAACAGTTAGTTTGGTTGTGGAATGCCTTTATAGCTGCACTTTAATTAAGGAAGACAGATAAATTTAGATGCAGCAGTAAATAAGTTTAGGGGTTAATATAAATGCAGAGTGGGTATAAAATTGGGAAGGATTCTTTGCATGTGAGTAAAATTGTGTGGTGTTTTCTTCTATTGGCTTTTATCTAAAATAGAGATTTAGTTTCTTTTGTACTAACATAACTAAGATTATGTTAATTAACATGTAGAACATAATTTATATATTTTCCTGGTTTTCTTTTAAAAGCCTTTATGTTGGAGATGAATTTTTGATTTGTAGTTTATTATAAGCACTTTTAGAGAAGGATTAAAGTGAAACAAAGTTGTTGACAAGGAAATTTAATTATAACATTGAACTTTTTATGCAACTTATACTAAATTAATAACTATTTTAACACTAAGTTTTTTTAAGGTGGAAGTATAAATTTTTTGCAACTGTTTGGAATAAAAGAAATTCATTATCATTTGCCTTGAGAAAGCAAAGTGTTAAAGATAATTAAATTTGAATAATATCTGGTTTCTTATTAATTAAAGTTGAGGAAAAGATAGCTTTTTAAAAGTGATAAGTTTCATTTTGGTACAACTAAACATATACTTATGCTAACACAAACACAAGAAGTCACTTTGACAAAAATAGAAATTTTGTTCTTTACACTGATTCTGTAAGGAACTTTTCTAAATATTGAATAAACTCAAGAAAACTTTGTGAATTTAATGGAAAACCAAGTTTTAGTTTTGTATTAGCTTATTATAGACTTATGAAACTTTTTTTAAACTTGACCATATTTTTTTCATGAACCTACAACTTTACATATTCACACCTTCAAAAATGTAGGTTTTTGTCCTACATTTTCTTCATTCTGAAACAATCACTTATTTTATCTTAGGATAAAAATACACTTTTCCTCCTTTTAACAATAAAACACATTCTTTATATTTCATAATTAAGTTATCAAAATAATTTTGGAAACTATATTCAAGCAAACATCTTACAACATATAATTACTATTAAAATAAAACTTGTCAGAATATACTTAATGCATTTTGTCATTTGTCACTTAGTTGCTGCCCTTTTATGCTTATTCTTCTTTATGTTTTGGTTTGTTTACATTTCAGTGGGTGGAACTAAAAGTATGGCCTGGATTCTTTCAGGTGACAAAGAGTGCTCCCCTGGAGTTAGGCAAAAGTAAAGAACTTCTTTCAAGGCAATTTGAGTTTTAGAAGGTGCAAATAAAACTGAGAATTTGGGTGTAAATGTACATAGAGAAAGCTTTCAGATTTTTTCTTTGGCAAGCAGCTTATTACTTGGATATGTGCACTTAATTCTTTGAGAATGTCCCTTCCTAGAAATGTGGTGTGACACTCTGGTATTATTAAAAGCTGATGACTTAAAAGAATATTACGAATTTAGTAGGGGACAAGTGGAGTGAAGGCTTGGGCCTGAGACTTACTTATTCCTACTATGGTACAGGTTTTAGATGAAGGAGGGCTAGAGTGAAAGGTAAGATTGAATAAGTCGCTCTTGTATTAATTTAAAAATTAACAGTCTTACCTGCCACATCAAAGAGTTACACAGGGCTTGTAGAGATTGACAATCCTCAGTGATGTTCAGGGAGCTGTTGGCCTCTGACCATTATGACACCGAACTGGATGGTAAACAAGGCTCTTTGAGAAGTCTTATTTCTCCTTGAGGGCCCATTGCACTCTTGGACCCAGTGTCTAGCTCTCCTGTATTTAAGGCAGGGTTTGGGGGGCTTTCTTCATTCTTGGGACTTCTTTTGATCTTGGGTACATCCTTGCTTCCAGTGCCCCAACTCTCCAAACTGGTGGCAGGCTCCAAGTGACTTCTTCCCAGAGTGATACTGTTTGTCACTCATAGTTAAAACAATGAACTGTGTTTTTTTCTGGTCTCTCCTTGTTTTCCCCTCCTCTGTAGTCCTGTTCCTGTTATTAAAGACCAAAAAGGCAGTATTCCTAAGGCTATTCATAAGTTTTGGGGGCCTGAGAATATCTTTTGCAGGTTTTTTTTTTCCTTTCTAGAAGTTGGCTGGCCTACAAAGAAGGTTTTCAACATGATTTGTCCTTTATCAGAGTCTGAATCTATATTGGTATACTCTTTTCATACCTTCACTAGTATTCCTTGAAGCAAAGCAGGACTTTTCTTGTCTTCTTGACTTACAATCTGTACCATGTTATAATTTACAGGCTTGATAATATATTTTTTGTACCTTCTATTAAACAAGTAATCATATGTCCTTTACATTAGGATTTCGCTGCCCTTTTTGATAGTTCCAGTCCATGTCTGTTTTGGGGATAGGTATGGTTCTTGCCCTACGAAATTATCTTGGCTGTTGTCCATGTGACTTGTCTGCATACACTTGGACTTCTACTCAAATCTTCATTTTTCCTAGGAATGCAACAGGAGTACAGAATAACTTGGATGTCTCCCCAGGTGAATTCATTCAAAAGTGAATTCACTTTTTGTAAATTACCAACAGAGCTTTCTAAATGGCTTCAAAGGACATTTATATACTTGTCCTAAGGAGTGCTCAGAAGTGTCAGGTGTGCATCGGGGAGAGATTTGTGGGAGTAGCAAGCCCTCTCTATCTCAGTGAAATCTGAAGATGACTTCCACTATTGGCTTACAAGGCCCATTTTGGGGACGTGCATATAATTTCGACCTAACTAATTTGGTAAACATTCTGAAATCGATCTTTAAGTGTGAAAGTTGGAGGTTGCCAACATTTGTTAATGTATTTGTAGGCACATGGTCAGCCTTCTGATTTTATTATTTATTCTTTGTCATTATGCCTATGTGACATCTGCAATTCCCTGAAGTTTAAAAAAAAATACTTATCTGCAATTCTTTGACAAGTAATTCCTACAGAAATTTCAAGGGTTCACAAAAAATTTTTCCAATTGCTTCTTACATTATGGTAAGTTAGTCATAGAAAAAGGGATATGAACATCTTATGGTTTCCATATCTCCATTGGCTACTTCCCAGAGAGGATACATTCCTTTGGGCTCTTTCTTTCTTTCTCAGGGAGTGATAAGGGGTGCCACTGCAAATGTGTCTGGCCAGATTTGAATAAAGAGGGGTGCATGGACTTAGAAGTTGATTCTTTTAAATGAAGAGCATCTATGAGAGCCTGAGGTCTGTTGGGCTCAGGGTTTGGGTTTTGGGAAGGATCATTCTTGAATCTTTTGGGGGTTTCAAACTTTAGGGGCTTGGCTAAAAATTGGTCACTTAAAATATCTGCCTCCTTCTCTTCTTGAGAGAAAAAGGATTCATTTCTTAATTCTTCCTTAAGATAACACACTTTACAAGCACACATCATGGCCTTGTCATAATATAGAATCATGAAAATCTGGATATAAGGAATTTCAAACCATTTCCCTTTTCTTTTACAAAAAGATCTAATTGGATAATGGCATTAAAGTGAACAGTACCATTTATGACCACTCTTCTCCAACTCTCAATGTATATTGAGGCCAAGCAACATTATAATAATTCCAGGGGTCTATCAGTCATAATGCTGGATGCACTGCCTATATTTTAAAAGAGAGAGATAACAGGAAATGCACTAATTGAGGTTTGGCGTCCAGTCCTTCAGCTGAATAGTATCTTCAAAACATGTTCTGATGCTCGGGCATCCCCATGTGGCAGAAAACCTTAAACTTATAAGACAAGCTATTTGGCTTCAGCCCTTGACTCCTGAGCTGGACCCAGAGGGCTGGTGAGCCAGACTTTTCAGCCTAGCATTTCTGAGCCAGACTCAGAGGGTGGAGAGATAAATTCCTCAACCCATTGACTCTGGGCCAGACTCAGAGGGCTGGTAAGATAGATTTCTCACCCTGTCAACTCTGAGCTGAACCCCTGCTGCTTTCCCAACTGTTGGGGCAGGAAGTCTTTTGGTAAGCTTTGTGCATGACCTGGATCTCAAAACCACCACAAACATAGAAATTAAAGGTATGGAGGTCCCATTGAGCTAAGACCTGAATTCTCCTTTGGGAGGAGAAAGTTGATGTTATAAAGAGTGCCTAATATGGGAATGATACATAGGCCATATACAAAGGAGGAGGTGAACAAGAAAATCCTGAAGAATTTTCTCTGGGGAAAGGGAAGGGAAAAGGGGCGAGCTTGGCCAGGGCTGAATCTCTCTTCAGGGGCCATAAGGATGGCCCTCTGGGAAATACACAGCTTTTGTAGCACAGGAAATCACAATGAAAAAACATTACTGCAAACCCAACATTGAGTTTGCATGAAGAATGAATAACAGAGGAAGTAAAAGAATAAATAGCTGGAATTACAGTCAACAGCAAAGGGAGGAGAGAGGGGAAGAAAGAAGAGAGAATGCAGCTGAAATGGGGAAGGAAGGGAAGAGATCTAGGTGAGGAATTCAAGCTGAGAAGCTGTGCCAGTTTGAATCTGTTGTGTACCCCAGAAAGGCCAAGTTCTTTAATCCTCATTGAATATTTCTGGGTTGGATCTTTTTTATTGTTTGCATGGACATGTGACCCACCCAATTGTGTGTGGTAACTTTTGATTAGATGGTTCCATGGAGATGTGTCTCCACCTATTCAAGGTGGTATTGCTTACTGGAGCCTTTTAAAGAGGGAAGCATCTTGGAAAAAGCTCAGAACCAACAGGACCCACTAAGCCACAGACCTTTGGAGATCAAGAAAGAAAATGCCCCTGGGGGAGTTTCACAAAACAAGAAGGCAAGAGAGAAAGCTTCCCAGCTGAGAGAGAAAGCCCAAATGCTATTGGCCAATCTTTGGAGTTAAGGTAACTTCTTGTTGGTGCCTTAATTTGGACATTTCTATGGATTTAGAGCTATAAACTTGCAACTTAATGCATTTCTTTTTAAAAATCCATTCCAGTTTGGTGTATTGCATTCCAGCAGCTTTTACAAACTAATACAGAAGCCAACCCAGGTGGGGGGATAACAGATGTGAATGTGAGTGACAAGAATAAGGATCACAATGGCTAGGAAAAAGTAGATAAGGAGAAAGGGCCAGACAGAATGGTATGAATCAGGACTGAGGGGCATGACCTACAAAATGCAGATCCCAAGGGCTGGTGTTGTATGTGGAAGATGCTGATCCTGAAAGCTTCTGGGAGGTACTGCAAACAATTCCTGGCTGGCTCACTAAAATATGTAACTTGTGCCCTGTTGGCAATGGTGTCAACTGAGCTCCATTAAAGGTTCAGGGGGTTCTGCTGCTAAAAGAATTTAAGAATGAGAAGGCCAATAGGAATAAGTAGAAAATTTTATAAAACAGGAGAGAGAGTACACATTAGAGAGATTAATGCAGATGTTCCCAAAGTAGGGACACATTGAATAGAGTTGGTTAGCTTGTTTATAGGAAAGTTTTACTGGTGGGACTTTTCCATAGTAACCTTTGAATACTAAGTGTCTTTTGTGCAGATTCCCATAGTGACTTTTGAACACCAGGGGCTTACATGTTTTGTATTAAGTGGATGTTCACAGCAGTAGCATTGTTTCAGGAAGATAAAACTATTGGTGCTTGTAGCCAGCACGTCATATATATAAAATTTGTCTTTAGGCAGATGTTTAGCAATTTTTACAACACCAGGCTTTCTGTCATTAACTAAGAGTTTGCTTTGGGTCCATGATTTTACAAGCTTTTATGTTTTCTGGGGTTTTAATGGTTTGGGGAAGTTCTTCAGTTTAGGGGAAATTTTTGTTCCATGAAGTTTGTAGCTGAAGTTTGCAGTTTGCATTAGTTCCTTGGGAACTAGATGAGAAACAAGGGACTTTCAATTGTCCATCAACTCTTTTAGAAGGTGAGGCTGTCTTTAGCTATTTCAGAGCTGAATAGGAAACCAGAGACTTGCAGTTATCTTATTTTATTAAGTCTTACTTCAAATTAAGAACTTCCATTTTGGCATATGGGAAAAAATTGACTTGTCTATTGACCTTATACTTTTTCATTATTTTGTCTATCCTATTAAATCTAGGTACAGGACAAAGAACTCCATTTGATTATGAAGAGAATTTCAAAAGATTATGACACAAACTTATGTGAACAGTAAATTCAGTGATTCTGTGAGATAGATGAGAGGGGCCAAGGGCCATCTGTAAACTGTGAGCTCACAGTTATATCCTCAGGGTGCTTATGGCCTGTATGGGGTGACTGAATCCTACTTTCCTACATCACCAAGGGCTCAGACCAAGGCAGCCTCATGAGTTCAGCCCCATAAATGTGTCACTGCCTCCACATTGTGGACAAGAGAATCCTAGTGGTGGGACTAACCCTGGAAACATCACCTGCACAAGGAGGACAAGAACTTTGCCCCACTGCACCAGTACATAGAGGGGCCTATAACTTTGGGACTACTCTGGAAAGGTCCACGGGGAATTAAAATCTGCCTTCTGTGGCCTATACTGAGAAGGGAGATTTGTTTCTGCTTCTCTGTAGGTCCTCCTTTAATAGGAAGCATGGAATCTTCACTTTCTGCATTGTTACTGCATATCTTATTCCTTAATTTGTCTTGTAATATATTTTTTAAAGGATCGGTTTATTGAGTGAGTTAATGGCTCAAATATCCTACTATTCTTATTATTTCTTAAGGATTCAAGATTTCAGGGCCCTGAAATAACCAATATGACACAGAGAGAAGGGGACATGCATGTACAATAGTGAGATGAATGTTAAAATATTGGGGCAGAGAAGTACATAACTGAGCATTATCAGAGACCAGAGCCCAAAGGGAAAGAGAAAATTTGCATCACTATATGGAAATTTATTCTTTAATGATTAATTTCTCCTTAATGATAAAGAGGTTTAAACTATATTGGAAAAAAGAGTTCATGCATGTGATGGTCAGGCTCATGTGTCAACTTGGCCAGGTGGTATGTCCAGTTGTATGGTTGGGCAAGCATTGGCCTGTCTGTTGCTGTGAGTACATTTCACAGACTTAAACCATGACCACATTGGCTGAACCCACAGCTGATTTCATTTCAGCTAAGGGGAATGTCTTCTGCAATGAATGGCAGTTAATCTAATCACTGGAAGGCTTTTAAGGAGAATTCAGAAGAGACAATCACTTTTCCTGCTCCAGCCAGCCAGCCTTTCCTGAGAGTTCATTGAGGACTTTCATTGGAGCTCCAGCTTGCAGCCTGCCCTACAGATCTTGGACTCTTACATCCCCACAGTTGCATGAGACACTTTTATAAATTTTATATTGACAGGAATCTCCCACTGACTCTGTGTCTCTAGAGAACCCTAGCTAATACAGATAGGTACCAAGAGTGGGGTGGTTCTTGAGAAACAGAATTTTTAAAATCGATTTTTACAAGTGGTTTCTACTCTGACTGGACTCAGGCACTTTGACTGTTTCTCATAATCAGGATGGCACCACAAATACCTTACCAGTAAGTCTAGAGTAGTTGCTACTTCTTGCTCACTAGGTCCAATCAGCATGATATCATCAAAATAATGGACCAATTTGATGTCTTGTGGAAGGGAGAAATGATCAAAGTCCCTGCAGACAAGACCATGACATAGGGCTGGAGAGTTTATATACCCCTGAGGTAGGTAGGACAGTGAAAGTATATTGCTGACCTTGCCAGCTGAAAGCAAACTGTTTCTGTTGGTCCTTACTAATAGCTATTAAGAAAAAAGCATTTGCCAGGTCAATAGCTACATACCAGGTACTAGGGAAGGTATTTGTTTGCTCAAGGAATGATACCACATCTGAAACAGAAGCTGCAATTGGAGTTACCACCTGGTTAAGTGTATGATAATACACTATCACCATCCAAGACTCATCCATTTTCTGCACAGGCCACATAGGAGAGTTGAATGGGGATGTGGTGGGAATCAACACCCCTGCATCCAAGTCCTTAAGAGTGGAAGTAATCTCTGCAATCTCTCTAGAATCAAGTATTGCTTCTGATTTATTATTTTACTAGGTAGGGGCAGTTCTAGTGGCTTCTGCTTGACTTTTCCCAACATTATAGCCCTCATTGCATGAGATAGAGAACCAATGTGGGGATTCTTCCAGTTTCTCAGTATGTCTATTCTAAATATGCATTCTGGAACTGGGGAAATAACTACAGAATGGGTCCAGGGTCCCACTGGACCCACTGTGAGATGGACCTGAGCTAAAACTCCATCAATCACCTGACCTCTATAAGCCCCCACTCTGACTGGTGAAACAGAGTGATGTTTTGGGTCCCCTGGAATTAAGCTCACTTTTGAACCACTCTAATAATCCCCAAAATATGTGATCATTTCCTTTTCCCCAATGTAGATTTACCCTGGTAAAAGGCCAATGGTCTCCTTGGGGAAGGCTTGGAGGAAGATTAACAGTATAAATTTGGAACAATGTAACAAGGTCCTTTCCCCAAAGGGATCTGACCTCCCCCTCATTCAAGGGGCTCTGGGTCTGTAAACTGTTTCAAGTCTGGAAATTGATTAAGGGGCCATGACTCTTTGTTTTTGTAATCAAGTTAGATTTCTGTTCACTTAACCTAGAACTCTTTTGTTTATACAGCTCAAACAAGAATTTAGTAGACTGCCCATCTATTGCACTTCTAAGTGCCTCATAATTTACTAGCCAATGCCACAAACCTCTCTGCGAGTCAGATTATTTTGACTCCTGCTCTGAGTCTGTTGTCTATTATGATACCCATGTCTATCTTGTTTTGGCAATTAAGTGCTACCACCTGGTTTCTGCCAACTCAGGATCCCCTCATTCCCATTGTGTTTAAGGATTCCAGCTCAGTGACAGCAGTTCTCATAGTAATATCTGCTCTACAGAGAAGTGCAACTACAGAGCTCTACAGGGGCGATGGTGCTAGTCTCACAAATTTATTTCTCACAGTTCTGATAAAAGGTGCATCCTCTGGATATTCCTGGGGTATAAGAGGTGGCTTTGCATGATAAATCCACTCTAACATTCCAATCTCTCTAAGCCTCTGTATCCCCAAATCTATATTAGACCAGGGCAGTTCTGGCATTTCAACCTCAGGTAATGTCAGCCACCTTTTGATCCATGTTTCAGCCAACCATCCAAACAAACTGTTAATGCCTTTTCTAACCCCTCAAGCTATAACATTGAATGCAGAATCTCTGCTTAGTGGGCCCATATCAATAAATTCAGCCTGATTCAGCTTTATATTCCTCCCACCACTATCCCACAGCCTTAAAATCAATTGACAAACACATATTCCCCCTGATTTCTGTCTATATATGTTGCTTTCATGGGAACAGAGCACAAAGGATATTAAGGAATGATGAGAGAGACAGACAGGATCAGGGGGTCTGAAGATTAGTGACAACAGACTACAGACAACTTTATTCTTAACCAGTTCCTGCTTATATACTGCAGGGTTTCTGTGATGAAAAGCATGCATGCACTTCGTGAGAAAGCAGAGTGCTTACCTTTCAGTATTTACTCCCTACATACTAAAGATAGCCATAAAGAACTTGGGGTTAAGAAAAAACAAATATTCTCTCCCTCCCAGACTGTTCTCCACTAAGCAGATAACAATCTCCACAGTTTACTGCCACTGCCACTCTAGGCCAGTTGCTCCCAATAAATTCCGCAAGTCTTCCATTAACCCTTGTTCCTACATATATAAATGGGAAAACTCACACAGTTCTTTTGGAGTATAATGTATCTTCCATGGGTGATACTTTGTACCTCACCTTTAGGGTCCTATTGGGACTTTGCTCTAGGTGTAGGTCTGGAAGAAATGAGGGGTGGTGATGAAGAGTCATGAAAGGAATTAAAAGTATCTTCCAAACCATTTGCTTCAAGGTATTCATTTGCAGTTTCATCTGGTGAAACAAGATGAATCACTCTAGGGCTGATCCTTTCAGGTGGAGGTTGGGTGGCTAACTCCTCAAGGCAGGCTGGAGGTTGATGTCTATGTCCTCAGGGCAGACTATTACAGGGTTATCTAGAGAAGACTCAGCATGACCTAGGGTTTCAACCTTTCCACTGAAATCATTATCAATCCATATGTCACCATCCCATTTTTCAGAGTCCCATTCCTTTCCAATCAATGCCATCTTTTTAATGGCAGACACCATGCAAGATTGAGATTTCAGTTTATGTTGTAAAGTTGTTACTCTAACAATAAGATTCTGAGTCTGCTTTTCAGAGATCTCAGGTCTGTGGCTACAGGAAATAAGATTTTCTTTCAGGACACTCATAGAAACATTTACATCTTTCAGATGGTCTTATGCATCTCATTTGAAATCTTAAATGCATCCCTTTCACTCATTAATGTATACAGTGTATCTAACAACAACCAGCCAACATCTTTGTACCTCCTATTTCCACAAAACTCCTTAGTGTGTCAAGAACATTATCCCCCAGGGCCAGGCTTCATATACAAGAAGCATTAGAAGAATTGAATGGTGATATTTTGACTATCTTTTTTGCCAACTCACCCCATGGATTGGCATTATCATTCTGATTATGGGAATCAGAGTCCTTAGTGCCTTTGAGACCAGTCAGAATAGAAAACCAATCATAAAACCCATTTTTTAAGATTTTGTTTCTTAAGAACTACTGCTAGTACCAAGCTATATTAGTTACGGTTCTCTAGAGAAACAGAATCAACAGAAAATATCTGCAAGTAAAAAATTTATAAAAATGTGTCATGCAGCCATGGGAATGCAGAGTCCAAAATCTGAAGGGCAGGCTGTGAAGCTGACGACTCCGATGGAAGGTCTGGATGAACTCCACAAGAGAGGCTCATGAACCAAAGCAGGAGGAGAGACTGTCTCTTCTGATTCCTCCTTAAAAGCCATCCCTTGATTAGATTAACTGTCACTCATTGCAGAAGACACCCTTTGGCTGATTACAAATGGAATCAGCTGTGGATTCAGCCAATGTGCTCATGATTTAATTCTATGAAACATCTTCATAGCAACAGACAGGCCAACACTTGCCTAACCAGACAAATGGGTACCATCACCTGGCCAAGTTGACACATGAACCTGACTGTGACATACACCATAGCCAAGTGGGGTTGTACCAGGTATGCAAGGATGGTTCAAAACAAGAAACTCAATTAATGTAATACAGCACATTAACATATCGAAAGGGAACAATCACATGATCATCTAGATTTATGCTGAAAAAGTATTGGGCAAAATTCAACATCCATTTCTGATAAAAATAGGAATGAAAGGTAACTTCCTCAATAAAGGGTATATATGAAAAACCCATAGCCAGTATTGTACTCAATGGAGAGAGATTGAAAGCTTTCCCCTAAGACTAGTAATGAAGCAAGGATTTTCACTGTCACCATTATCATTCAACATTATTCTAGAAGTTCTAGATAGAGCAGTCAGGCAGGACAAATAAATAAAAGGCATCAAAGCTGGAAAAGAAGGAAAACTTTCATTATTTGCAGATGAGATAATACCATACTTCGAAAATCCTGAGAAATTTACCTCAAAGTTATTTGAACTAATAAAGAAATTCAGCAAGGTGGTGGGATGTAAAATTAATGTGCAAAAAATCAGTAATATTTCTATAAACAAGCAATTACCTAACTGAGGAATCAGTTAAGGAAAAATTCCATTCAAAGTACCAACTAAAAGAATCAGGTATTTAGGAATGAACTTAACTAAGGATGTAAAGGACTTGTACACAGAAAACTTTATAACATTGCTAAAAGAAATCAAGGAAGACCTGAATAAGGGGAAAGCCATTCCCTGCTCATGGATAGGAAGTCTAAATATAGTAAAGATGTTAATTCTACCCAAATGTTCTACAGATTCAATACAGTACCAATCAAAGTTCCAACAACCTTACTTTGAAGGCTGGGAAAAGCCAGTTATCAAATTCATCTGGGAGGAAAGAGACCCTGAATAGCTAAATGCATCCTAAAAAGGAAGAACAAAGTGGGAAGATTAACACTGTCTGACTTTAAAACCTATTATAAAGCTACAGTGGTCAAAACAGCATGGTACTGGCACAAAGATAGAAGCATTGACAAATGGAATAGAATCAAGATTGCAGAAACAGAGCACCAAATCTACAGTCAACTAATTTTTGTCAAGGTCCCCAAATCTTCTGAATTAGGACAAAATAGCCTTTTCAATAAAAGGGTATGGGAGAACTGGATATCAGTAGCCAAAAGAATCAAAGAGGACCCTTATCTTACACCCTGTACAAAAATTAACTCAAAGTGGAACTAACACCTAAATATAAGAACTAGCACGATAAAGTTTCAAGAGGAAAATATAGGGAAACCTCTTCAAGAACCAACAATAGGAGGAGCTTCCCAAGCTTTACATCCAAAGCCAAGCAACAAAATAAAAAATTGTTAAATGGAAACTCCTCAAAATCAAATGTTTCTGCACCTCAAAAGCTTTGTCAAAAAAGGTGACGAGGCAGCTAACTCAATAGGGGAAAATATTTGGAAATGACATATAGAACAAGGGTTGAGATCCTGTATGCACAAAGAAATCATACAACACAACAAAAAAAGAACAAACAACTCAATTATAAAATGGGCTAAAGATAAGGATAGGCATTTTTCTGAAGACCAAATACAGATGGCTCAAAAGTACCTGAGGAGATGTGCATATTTATTGGTTCTAAGAGAAATGCAAATCAACACTACAATGGGATACCACCTCACATCTATAAGAATGATTGCTATTAAATGACCAGGAAACTATAATTGTTGGAGAAGATGTGGGGAAATTGGGACTCTTATGCACTGCTAATGGAAATGTATAATGGTGCACTGCACAACAATTAGTTGTAGAGCATAATTTAGAATTTGGCATGGGTTACAATTCCACAATTTTATGTTTTATTTCTAGCTGCTCTAAAATACTGGAGACTAAAAGAGATACCAGTTTAATGATTCAGAAAACATATTACCATATTTAAGATGAACAAAATTGAAAGGGGGTTATTTAGACCTATGTGGACCACTGATTAATGCCAGAAATATAAATTATTTCTGCAAGAACTACTTCAAAAGTATGGCTCATGTACAAAGAATGTTTATGTTCAGAGTACTAGGGAAAAACTGCTACTGCATGCTATGGGCTATGTTTGGCAGGAAAGTATCAACAGTACCACAGCAACAGCAGGGGAAAATAATAGGGGTGATGACAAAAATTAAGGGGATGTTTAGAGTTCCCATTTGATGATAGTGTGTTATTGATTATGTTCTCTTGGAAACAATGAGATTATCTAAAACTGAGAATGTTGGAGGATTGTGGAGTTTTGGGAATTATACATGATGCCTAATGAAAGTAGGTGGCTGAAGGATGTACTACTGAGAAATAGATTAGTGAACAATGGTGTATACATATGATCAAATATTCTGCTGCTACAAAAATGGACAAAGTCATGAGGCATGCAAAGATGTGATTGAACCTGTGGGATATTTGGTGAGGCAAAATAAACCAGAAACAAAATACAATTATTTTATGGTCTTCTTTAGAAAATGCTTGTAAGAAAGCGGGGCCTAGTTTGTAAGCTCTTATAGCAGACAAATTTAGTCCAAAAGGGTAATTATTATGATTTTAGATTTTGAGGCGCTGTTTTACCTATCTATAACCTGGTATTCAGAGAAAAGAACAAAGCTGATCAGATCAGGATTAAAGTAATTCAGAACACAGGGTTAAGGAAGACATTGTCTATATTTTAGAACTTCATCTACTTTTGAGACCAAAGGAAGAAAGGTTTAATTTGTAGGGAACCTAAATTTTTTTTAGCACACAGTCTAACTCAACCTGTCTGGATAGCTCATTTGAACAACTGAAACACAGGGTGCTTAGTATAAGAATGAGGGCCTTTAATCCTGTATAATTTAATATAATGCCTGGACATATACTAGAATATAGTAAGCAAATAATCAATAAGTATTGGCAAAGTTTACCATCAGGGAATCCCCTGATATTGTGTGAAACTTTAGAGACACCCAATTCAATAGGTCAAGCCCTTGATCTTGAGGCTTACTCTTGTGAAGCTTATGTAGATAGTGGACAAGCTTAGCCTACTGATAGGTATGCCTAACAGTTACTTCTGGAGGACTGCTTGTTGCTCAAATGTGGCTTCACTCTCTTTAAGCCCAACTCTGCAAGTGAAATCTTTGCCCTCCCCACTACATGGACATGATATCCAGGAGTAATGTCTCCCTGCAGCATGGGAGATTGACTCCCAAGGATGAGTCCAACCCTAGCACTGTGGAATCAACAATTTTATTGGGGGGAAGTAGCATAACTAACAATTTCTGTGGCTGAAAGAGTTCAAATAGAGTCAAGAGGCTACTCTGGAGGTCGCTTATATGCAAGCTTCAGTTAAATATAGGTATCTTTCATAACATGTCAAATCTCAACCAAAACCACTCCAGCTAATCCTAAAGAGCACCTAGGGCATTATATAAGATTCTACAAATGTTCCATACACTAGGGTAACTTTCTTTCTGGAAAGTTATTTTAGCTCTGTCCATCTCCCTACTCCATACTATTGACAGACCCTTCCATATGAAAAATTTATAATGGCCATAGCCCAAATACCCTTAAAGAGTTGGACAGAGGGGGGGGCCAAGATGGCGGCTTAGCAATGTGCGCGTTTTAGTTCGTCCTCCAGAACAACTACTAGATAACCAGAAACAATACAGAACAGCTCCCGGAACCACGATAGTGACTGAACACACAGCACGCCCAGGACTGGAGCAGCTAGATCAACAGAAAATCTTCGGATCTGTGAGTTCCCCAAAGCTGCAATGGCCGGCGCCCAGCGCCCCTCCCCCATAGGCGGCTTCGCGGAGAGAAAGGAAACAGTAGCGGGGACTGAGTCCAACCAAGCACCAATTGCGGCATTAATAAACAAATTCTGATTACTAAAAATAGGCCCCCAGCTCACGCAACACTGGGCAAGTCAGAAGTCACTTATTGGGCTAACCGAAAAAGAGGAAAGGGGACAAAACGGGGGGTTTCATGGCTGTCTCTACAGAGACTTGGCAGCCTCTGGATTCAGCGGCGGGACTTCTCCGGCTGCAACTGCCCCCCACACAGGCAGAAACAGACTGCTTTCAGGGCTGTCTCCCACCTAAGCCTTCCACAGGGGAGGGGTGAAGCCCAACTTAGGTGGAATCCCTTTCTCAAGGAACTCAGACCCCAGGGCTTGGCAAATTGAAGCCATTAAAACCAGCCTACAACCTCTCCTCTGTCTCGACCACGCCCCCAGCAGAGAGAGCCTTCCAAAGTTAAAGGAGACACGACATCTTTTGCTGGTGGGACCCGCAGGCAGACAAGCGCCACCTACTGGGCAGGATAAGAAAAACAGAGCCCAGAGACTTCACAGGAAAGTCTTTCACCCTCAGGGAAAACTGACGCAGGTGACTCCTTCCCCCTGGTAGGAGGCCAGCTTAGTCTGGGAAAATCCGGCTGGTGCCAGTAATACCTATGTAGACCCTCCTAAGGGTGGGGAGGGAAAAGGCACCTTACAAACACAACAAGAAACAAGAAAACAAGAACTGAAAAATTACCCTCTGTTAAACAAAACTTAAGCTAGAGGCCCAGAAAAAGCTG
>PVIY010032886.1:0-28592 GCA_004026745.1 Myrmecophaga tridactyla
TTTTATTCTAGCAACATATATATGATTTAAAATTTTAATTATATTCAAATATATAATTCATTGGTGTTAATTACATTAACAAAAGTGTGCTGCCATCACAACCATCCATCACTGAAACTTTCCAATAACCCCCAAAAGAATCTCTGTACCAATTAAGGATTAGCTCACCATTTCCTACCCCAACCCCCCTGCCATTGATAACCATATTCTAGTTTCTAACTCCTATGATTCAGTTTATTCTTGTTATTTCATTTCAGGGAGGTCATAAAATATCTGTTCTTTTGTGTTATTTCATTCCAGGGAGGTCATAAATATCTGTCATTTTGTGTCTGGCTTTTTTCACTCGATATGATGTTTTCATATTTCATCATATTGCTGAACATGTCAGAACTTTATTCCTTTTTTATGAATGAATAATATTCCATTGAGTAGATATACCACATTTTGTTTGTCCATTCATTAGTTAATGGACACTTGGTTTCTTTCATCTTCTGGCAATTGTTAATAATGCCACTATGAACTTGGGTGTTCCATAGATGTGCATATATCTGTTCAATCTCTGTTTTCAATTATTCTGGCCATATACTTAGATGTGATATTACCAGGTCACATGCTAATTCAATAATTTACTTTCTGAGTATTTTAGTTTCCTAGGCTGCTTAAATGTTTAGCATGAATTGGTTGGATAGAGAATAGGATTTATTAGTTTACAGTTTTGAGGCTAAAAGAAAATCCAATCCAAATGTCATCAAGGCCAGCCTTTCTTCTGGAAGACTGCATTTGGGACTTGCTGCCAATGGTCCTTGGCTTCTTCATCACATGGCAAGATGCATGGCAGCATCTCTAGGTTTCCCTCTTTTCTTTTGAGTTTCCTTGATATCTGCTTCTTACTTACTGTGGTTTTCTTTCTCTCTGGCTAAATCTCATCATCTTATAAAGACTCCTTTAATTGAATTAAGACTTATTCTGGGCCATACCTTAACTAAATTAACCTCATCCAAAGGTCCTACTTACAATGGGTTCACAACAAGACTGGATTAAATTTAAAAACATGTTTTTTCTGGGATCCAGACAGCTTCAAATTACCACTCTCTATGCTCTGGGGTGTTCTTTCTACATGCAAAATACATTCATTCTATCACAATATCCTCAAAGCATTAAGTCACTTCAGAAACAATGCTAAGTTCAGAGTCTTATCAAAATTGGTTATGGATATGGTCTGTCCTGGAGCATAATTCCCTTATGTGAATATGAAGCTGTGAAACCTGGAGAACAAGTTATCAGCTTCCAATATATAATTTGGGTACAGGTAGGATAAACATTTCTTTCTCCTGGGGAGAAGTTGGCAGGAAAATAGGCATGGTGGTTCATAAACAATTCAGAAATCCAGCAGGACATACTCCAATAGATTTCAAGGTCTGAGAGTCATATATGGAATGATGTTTTGTCCTTTGTGTCTGATGAAGTGGCAATTCCACAGCTTCCAAGAACTAATCTCAAACACTGGGGTGAAGGCTCCACCTTTCTAAGCATTAAGAAGGTGGCCAGACAGCACAAATGCTAGGGCACAGGTTCATCTTCTTAGAGCAGTGGAGTGGCTGTACTCTTTCTGAACAAAGGGTTGGAAGGTTTGATCCCTCCAAGCACAAGGTAGAGTGACCCTTTGTACACACATGGTCTGGTCTCCTGACCCAAGGAGATCTCTTCAGTCCAAACCTCAGCTTCATGGTTCTGCCATTGAAGTGGTTTTTCCTTCAATTTTCCCTTCTCTGTCCCTTCAAGTCTGGTGTTTCAGTGGTTTCTCTCATACTGATTCTGCAGGAAAAACTTGTTGGCCTTGCATGTCATACGCTGGGATTCAAGTCATCAGAAAAAAAGAATCTTCAGCAGATCCTTCCTTAATATCTTCATTTCCAATCCTAGTCTCCTTGGAAACTGGTGACTGGTTCCATATTCAATTAAACCCTCACATGGAGCACTGTTCTCTGGGCACATGCTTTCCAGAAGCTAAAATTTTTCTACTCCAATGGTTTCTGGTTATTTTATGCCCAGGAGTTCAGTTATCAGCATTTTACTATATGTGCAAGGAGAAAACAGGCTGTACTTTCCACACTTAGCTTGGAAATTTCCTCCAGTAAATATCCAAGTTCATCACTCTCAAGATCTACCTTCCATCTGACAACTGAACTCAATTTCACCAAGTTGTCTGCCATTGAAAAATAATGATCACCTTTCTCCCACTTTCCAATAATGCAGTTCCATGTAGGACTTCATCAAAGGCACGTTTAGCATCCATATTTCTACCAATAGTCTAATAAAGCAATCTATGCATTTTCTTCAAGCACCTCACAATTCTCCCAACCTCTACCCTTTAGCCAAGTCCAAAGCTGTCTCTATATATTTATTTGTACTTGCAGTAGCAGCACCCTACTCTCCTAGTACCAAAATGTTTTAGTTTCCTAGGCTGCCCAGCAAATACCTTGAAGTGGGTTGGCTTAAACAATGGGAATTTATTAGATTATGCTTTTGAGGCTAAGCGAAAGTCCAGTTCAAGGTGTCATCATGGCAATATTTTTCTTCCCAAAGACCAGGTACCAGTAAACCTTGGTCCCCTTGTCACATGGCAAGGCACGTGGTGGTGTCTGCTGATCTCTCCCACTTTTCTGGTTTTCATTAACTCCACATTCTGTTTCCATGGCTTTCTCTTTCTTTATTCATTACATTTATAAAGGCCCCTTCCCCTTAATTTCTGAATTAGTTTGTGCCCTCTCTCTAGTTAAAGGTTATTTATTTATTTATTTCTAGTTTGATTACACTGTGGTCAGAGAAAATATTCTGTAGGGTTTTAATTCTTTCACTTTTCTTTAAAGTTTGTTTCATGGCCCATGACATGGTATATCTTGGTACATGTAAAAGGATTAAGACACATCCCGAATGAGGTGGGTCATACCTTCACTGAAGTAGCCTTATAAAAAATTCCTACTTAGAATGAGTTTACACCCATGGGAATGGATTAGATTTAAGAATATGTTTTTTTATGGAGTACATACAGCTTCAACCTACCACAAACTGTATTCCAATAAATTAGAAAACTGAGATGAAATAGACATAAACTATCCCAACTGAAGAAGAAATAAAACATCTCAATAGATGAATATTATGTAAAGAAACTGAATGAAAAATTTGAAATCTTCCAAAAAAAAAAAAAACAAGACCCCAGTACCAGTTGGCTTTAGGGTTGAATTTTATCAAATGTTCCAAGAAGAGTTAACACCTATCCTGGTTAAACTTTTCCAAAAAATTGAAGAGAAAGGAGCACTTCTTAACTTATTCTACGAGGCCAACATTACCCTCAAATCAAAATTAGATAAAGACAACATGAGAAAAGAAAATGACAGACCAATACTCATTAAGAATATAGACGCAAAAGTCCTCAACAAAACATCAGTAAACCAAATCCAACATCACATTAAAATAATTAACTTGGTTAAATGGGACTTATCCAGAGTATAACACAGTTTTTCACAGTATTGTCTTATAATTCTTTTTATTTGTATGAGGTCGGCAGTAGTGTCCCTTCCCCTCAATTTTTGAATTAGTTTGTGCCCTCTCTCTAGTTAAAGATTATTTTATTTATTTATTTCTAGTTCACTTACATTATGGTCAGAGAACATATTCTGTAGGATTTCAATTCTTTTAATTTTTTTAAAGTTTGTTTCATGGCCCATGATATGGTCTATCTTGGTCCATGGTCCATGGGTGTTTGTTAAAAATTTACATTCTTCTATTGTTAAGTGCAGTGCTCTATAAATGTTGATTAGCTCCTGCTGGTTGATGGCATTGTTGAGTTCTATATTTTTTCTATTTCCTATCTTGCATTTCTATCAGTCATTGAGAAGGGTAATGAATTACTTGGCTACAATTCTGGATTTTTTTTATTTCTCCTTTGAACTCTATCAGATTTTGCTTCATTTATTTTGATGGTTTTTAGTTTGATCCTTTCACATTTAGGATCATCATGTCTTCTTGATGTTTTGATCCTTATATCATTATATAATGTTTTCTGTTTACTAATTTTCTGTATTCTGAACTCTACTTTATCAGATATTTATATAACCTCTCTTACTTTTGTAGATTCATATTTGTATCCTTTTACTTTCAACCATAAATGTCATTTAATATGAAGTGAATTTCTTGTAAGCCACATACAAGAAATTGGCTCTTTTATCTTTTTTAGTTCACTTTGCCAATCTCTTTTGTTGTTATAGTTAGACCATTTAAATTTAACCTGATTATTGATATGTTAGCACTGAAGTCTGTCATTTTATTATTTGCTTTTTCTTGTTTCTTCTAGTTCTCATTCATCTGTTTCTTATTTCCTAACTTCCTGCAGATTACTTGAATTTTTTCTTTAGGATTCCAGCTTGATTTTTATAGCGTTCTTGAGAATATCTCTTTACATAGTTTCATTTGTAGTTTCTCTGTGACTTATAGTAATCTATTATATGATTTCAAATGAGGTGGAAAAACTTCACTTCAATTTAGGTTCCTTTCACTTTCTGACTTTTAAATAGTATTGAGTAAAGTATTAGATGCCATTATAAATTTGTTTCAAAGATCAAATATGATTTAAAAAACTCATGGGGAGAAGACTATTCTATATATTTACCTATATTTCTGCTCTTGTTCTTCCTTCCTGATACTCCAAAATTCCTTCTTCTATCTGTTCCTTTCAGTTTGAAAAGCTTCGTTTAGCCAATCTTTACTGGTAGGTCTCCTAGCAACAAATTCTTTTAGTTTTCCTTCAGCTGAGAATGTTTTTGTTCCCTTCTGAAAGATAGCTTCACCAGGTATTTTTTTTTTTTTTTTGCTTTTGCTTTTCAAACAGTTTTATTCACATATAATACAGTCCATTCTAAGTGTATAATCAATGGCTCTTGGTATAATCACATAGTTATGCATTCACCACCACAGTCAACATTAGAACATTCTCAATTCTTCCAGAAAAATAATCCCATATTCCTTATATCTATTTATTGTTGTCCTATAGCTTTGGTGCCTTTGTTACAATTAATAAAAGACTATTCCAATGTTACTGCTAACTATAGACGTGACTTTGCATTAATTGTATTTTTTCCATATACTACTTCATTATTGGCACCTTATAATAGTGATGTATGTTTGTTTTAGATCATGAAAGAACTTTCTTATGTTTGTATAATTAACTACCATCATCCATTCTAGTTTTCATTAAGTTATACAATCCCAGTTTTTTGGTTTTTTTTAGATTAGATCATTGATTTACTGGCATGAAAGAAAAGCTTTAGTTTAGATGATCACAGTAAAAAATTAAAGATTTTAAATGCTTGGAGCATTTAAAAAATAAAAGATTAAAGTAAATATAGAATAGGCAAATAGTATTTAGAAGACAAATAATAATCTAATATCAGGAAAATTGTAATGCCTTAAGTAGATAAACCTCCCAATCATTAGCTCCCTGACAAAAATAGACCCAAACTAATTTCTTTTTTTTTTTTTTACTTTTTTGTTTATTGCATAGTATAACATACATACAAAGCAAAGAAATAAAAAAACAACAGTTTTCAAAGAACTCTTCAACAAGTGGTTGCAGGACAGATTCCAGAGTTTGCCATGGGCTGTCATATGATCTTCTCATATTTTTCCTTCTATCTGCTCCAGAATATGGAAGGCTAGAGGGTTTAAATATTTTTTTACCATCACAATCGACTTTTTTCTTCTTTTTTTCCTGAAAAATAACATATATACAAAAAAGCTATACATTTCAAAGCACAGCACCACAATTAGTTGTAGAACATATTTCAGACTTTTACATGGGTTACAATTTCACAATTTTATGTTTTTATTTCTAGCTGATCTAAAATACTGGAGACTAAAAGAGATATCAATTTAATGATTCAGCATTCATATTCATTTCTTAAATCCTATCTTCTATATATAATTCCACCATCACCTTTGATCTTTCCGTACCTCTCTTTAGGGGTGTTTGAGCTATGGCAGTTCTAAATTTTTGCTATTGGAAGGATCTGTCAATAATATGGGGTAGGGAGTTGGAACTATCTGATGTTCTGGAGAGGTTGGGCTAGGTTTCAGGACTTATTTGGACCAGGGACCCATCTGAAGGTTGTAGGTTTCTGGAAAGTTGTTCTAGTGCATGGAATCCTTGAAGAATCTTATATATTGCTCTAGGTGTTCTTTAGGATTGGCTGTAATTGTCTTCGTTGGGGGTTGGCAGGTTATGATTGGTAGCAGGGTCTACCTGAAGCTTGTGTAACAGCAACCTCCAGAGTAGCCTCTCGATTCTATTTGAACTCTCTCTGCCACAGATACTTTATTAATTACACTTCTTTTCCCCTTTTTGGTCAGTATGTAATTGTTGATCCCATGGTGTCAGGGCTGGATTCATCCCTGGGAGTCATCTCCCACATTGCCAGGGAGACTTTCACCACTGAATACCTTCTCCCACATAGGGGGGCGGGCAATGATTTCACTTGCAGAGTTGCAATCCCAGGTTTTTTTTTTCTTTTTCTAGTTTTCTTTCTGGTGATATACTCAACTCTAGCCTTCCTCTTTCAACCTTATTTACAAGCAGCTTTGTTAATTACACTTACAGTATTGTACTATCATCATACAGTATTATCCTATTCATTTTCAAACCTTTATAATCAATCTTAACTGGACATTTTGTACTCCTTAAGCATCAATTGCCCAATCTCTACCCTCTTTCTCTCTCCTGATAACCTATGCTCTAAAATTTAACCTCCAAAGCTTGTTCTTTAGAGTTGGTTCATATTAATGATACCATACCATATTTGCCCTTTTGTTTCTGACTTAATTAGCTCAATATAAGGTCCTCAAGTTTCATTCATACTGTTGCATGCATCATAATATCATTCTTTCTTACAGGTGCATTATATTCCATCATATGTATATAACCGAGCTTGTTTATTTGCTCATCAGTTGATGGACATTTAGGCTATTTCTAACTATTGATAATTGTTAATAATGCTGCTATAAACATTGTTGTGCAAACGTCTATTTGTGTCCTTGCTTTCAGTTCTCTCAAGTATATACCCAGCAAAAACCTTGCTGGATCATTTGGCAATTTTAGACTTGGCTTCCTGAGGAACTAACAAACTGCCTTCCAGAGGAGCTGCACCATTCTACAATCCCACCAACCGTGAATATCAGTTTCTATTTCTCCACATCCTCTCTAGCACTAGGAGTTTTCAGGTTTTTGTTTTTTTATTATGTCCATTCTAGTAGGTGTGAAACCGTATGCCATTGTTTTGAGTTGCAATTCTCTAATAGCTAGTGAAGTTGAACATCTTTTCATATGCTTTTAGTCATTTGTGTTTTTTCCTCTTTGGAAAAGTGTCTATCTATGCTGTTTGCTCATTTTTTCATTGGGGTGTTTCTTTTTGTTGTTGTTGTTTTACCAAAAACTGTATTTTCAAGAAGCAGTTCTTTTATTTCAGCATTAAAAAGCATTGTGCTTGTTTTGGCATTCCATGGTTTCAGATGAGAAATACTGTCATTTAAATTGTTTTTCCCATAGATGTTATGTTCCATTTCTCTTGCTTCTTTCAAGAGACTTTTCTCTGTCCTTAGTTTTCAAAAGTTTAATTATGATGTGCTTTCCTGTGGAATTTGGGGGCGTGTTATCCTGTTTTAAGTGTTCTCATCTTCTTGATATGTTTTTATTACCAGTTGGGGGAAGTTTTTACCCATTGTTTACTTTCAAGCATTCTTCAAATGTTTTTCAGCTCTATCTTTCCACTCTTCTGGGACTCTAAAGAAAAAATGTTGGATCTATTGTTATTGTCCCAAAGGTCCCCGAGGCTCTGTATTTTTATTTTTCAGTTTAATTTCACTATGTTGTACAGACTGGGTGAATTCTATTGTTATGTTCTCTAGGGCATTGATTTAATCCTCTGTCATCTCCACTCTACTATTCAGTCCACCCTTTAAATTTCTGTTACTATGTTCATTTCTATACTTATATTTAGATATTGTTTGTAACTTCTATTTATTTGCTAAGATTTTCTATTTTTTAATTTTTTTCTGTAGAGAATTTGCAGTTCATTTTAGATCATTGAAACATTTGTATGATGTCCTTGTCAGATAAGTCCAGCATCTGATTCATCTCTATGTTTCCATCAGTTGACTGTTTTTTGTCGTATAAATTGAAATTGTTTCCTGATTCTTGGCATAATGGATACTTTATTGTATCTTGGACATTCTATCTTGGGTCCTATTTAAATAATTTAGTTTAGGAGGAAGTCAAGGCATGTAGGTTTTGAGCTGCTTTTGTGGGCTGTAGTTCCTATAATCGCTTAATTTTAAGAGCCTTTGCAGGTTTGATTTGGTCTGCTGAGCTTATCTACTGCTACTAGGTCACTGAGTGATCCCTTATGGGACTTCTTGTCATTGGCAGGGCCCCCTATGGATCCTCTAGCAGGTGGTTTTGGATTTGACTGTTGTTGCAGCAGGATCTCCACTTATTCAGGCGGGAGAAATGAGCCTATCTGAGTTTCTCTCTTCTGCTAGATCAGGGGTCAGAAAACACTGGGTCTGTGTGGCCTTCTGGTTATGGAGATGCATGACACCTTCCTGCTGTGCTTTTCCTCTGGTCCTGGCATTTCAAAACATCTTGCCTTCTTGCCTCCTTTCAAATGTCCCTTTGTGTAGTCTCTTCTGCTATTTCCAAGGTTTATTGTTGTGATTAGTAAGAACAAGAAAAAAGGAATTTATGCTACCTTGTCCAGACTGCCACTGATTATAATTTTTAATATCAATATTGTCAAATAATTAATTTATTTCTGGCACATTCTGATCTAAATTAATATCTCAGTTCACATTGTTTCTTCTGAAAATGAAATTTATAATAAAATACCATTTATGTGAAGTATTAAAAGCAAACATATTAGATTTGACATGTGTTTTCTAATATCACCTAATAATTTCTCTGAAGATTGTCAAGGTGTCCGTGTGTGTTTTTAATTAAACTGTCTCCTAAGTAATTATTGCTTTAAGCGATAAAACTACTTTTAAAGTATTTATCAGTAAACAATTGAGTGTGTCTGTAAATAGTATATAATGAAAATATACAGGGTCCCTATATCAATATTCTAAGTATGGTTTTGAGCAAGATGGATTAATTCTATCTCCAGAATTCTATGATTCTTTGAGTAATGCAATTTGTAATGTAATCGAGAGAGAGAGAGGTTTGTGTGACAATAAGAATGTGAAAGAATAAGCAAAGACTAGTTGGGTCCATCAATTGTTTGATAGTTAACTAGTTTTGGCACCAAGCTGTGATAGAAAGAACATGGAGTCGATAAGGTGTGGCCTCAAATATTGCCACAATTGATTATTAGTTGTTTGATCTTAGATGAATACCTATCCACTGTAAGTCTCTTTTCTCATATAATTAATGATTATACCTTTGTATAAAATGAATTAAATATGGTGTCTTTAGCCTAGCAACTTGAGAATAGTAAGCATGAAATCATGTATGTGTTTATTACACATATCTTGCAAGACTGTGCTCAATATAGGGAACACAAGAGTAAGCATGATAAACATTTCCCCTACCTTAAATGCAACTTATAAATTGTTAGGAATATGGGTTAGCAAAGAAGAAATTACATTTCTTATATGTGTGCTATATAAGCAGAATTGCTGGGATTTGTGCACAGAGAAGGGAAATTAAATAGGACTTTGGTAATAGTGTCATTCCCACCAACTTTTCCTCCTCTTCCAAATTGTACTTTCACTTGAGGGACAGTCTTCTTTTTTCCACTTATGCAGTGCTTTCAGTGGGGTCATACCAAACCATGCACATGGAGTCATCAATATCCTGGCACTTATAATAAAATAACAAACCATATGAGTTCAAAATTGGAAGGTGAATTAGCCAGAGAAGGAATTAATTCAGAGATTGCAGAGAGATTCAAAAAGAATGAGCAGCAGCAAAAGAAACAGAGCAGAAGGAAACGGTAAGCAGATAAGGAAAATGCCAGAGAAAAATATAATCTATCAAAGATGAAGAGTCAGAGGCAGAGAGAAATGTAAATATATAAACAGACTAGACAGAAACATCAACATTTATTTTTCATTTGAGTTTTTATAAATTTCTTATATAATAAATTGTACTTCCTGCGAACTAACACTTTTGACTATATCTAACCCTGGAACTTTGTACTTGGCCTAATTTTCTATAGAGAGCACAAAATTGAATACTTAGAGAACACTGAGGAGTACTGACATTATCTAGATTCTGTCCTAGTGTGGCTATTAATTTGCTTACCAACCCTTCAAGAACTTGAGATTTCTCTATGGTCAAATTGACACAATAATATACTCCACGGGATTTTTATGAAAATAAAAAAAAAGATTTGTATCAAATTTAAAAAAAGTATGAAATGCTTTTTAATACTTATGAATGTATGTGAGAATATCATTGGGAGAGGTTTCTGCCTGTTAATTTTGCTGTATATGATTTATCTCTGTGTAGTAGGGTATTGGGGCTTCTACAAGATAATACAAGATGCATTATCTTTATTCATTCACACAGACATTCTTCTTGTTTCCCATCTCTTGATTTTTCCTGACAGAGAAAAATTTATTTGGCTCCAATTTCCTTTTCTAAAGAAATCTGATTATCTTTCTTTTGACTCACAACTCACTCAGCAATAGTGGCTCCAATTATACTGCTACTTAGGTTTGGTATAAAGAGCAATTAATTACTGTCTTGATGCTTATTAAAGACTCTCTTTTAGATAGTAAGAGTAGTTTGGCCAATCATTCATATACCAGGAGCTATCTACTTATATAGTATATTTAATCCTCACAATAATTCTGTGGGATAAATATTTTTATTTTCCCTGAATAAAAATGTATTTGCCTTACTCTTCATCTCATTACAAGTATGAGGAAAACAAAACTCAAACAAGTGAAGATCTCACAACTAGCAAATGGTAAAGCCAGGCTTTGGACTCAGATCTTTTTAATTCCAGAGCTTAATTTCTCACTGTGTAAGTTTCCACTCTGCTGATGGAACATATTCATATGTCTGTCCTAATTCAGAAGGAAGAATGGATATGAAGAAAGACAAGAGAAACTTACTTACTGAAATTTCTAAAGATTAGAATTTATAAATGAAAACTTTCAGCTTGGCAGAAAAATCTAAATGATAGAACTATTTTATTCTTTACAATGTTCCCATGGATTTGGAGATGAAATTGAGGATGAGTTTCAATGGAGAAATAGTCATTATTGTTATCTCGTGACTTTGACTTCTTCCCACAGGGTTATAGGACTTAAAAAATCCCTTGAGTAAACCTCAACCAGCCTATTCATTTGAGCAAGAATAGCCCAATGTTAAATATCCACTTTTAAATTTAATTCTTACTTTTCATTAAGTCTTCAGTAACTTAATTTCAAGCATTAGTACTATGATATAATGTTTAAGGTTCAATCTCTGTTAGATGATTATTTTAAATGACCCTAAATATCTTTCCTTTCATATCCTACCACCTCCCTGAAATTATATTTTACCTTCAGCTATCCTTGTGTGCAAAGTTTGCATAAAAACGAATGTTATCTAGACATAGAGATTTAGTTTCTAGGTTTTTCTAGGACTGAGACAATACTTTAAAAATCAACAGTTTCACATGAATTATTCATTTTATTCAATTGTTAATCTTTTATTTATAGGTTACTTAGTATGTATATCCACTGGTTCAGTATTTTTTGAAATATGTATATATATATTTATATATATATATGGAAGACCCATCTGCCATCTATGATTTTATTGGAACCCACATGGCCACATATTTCAGGGAGGGGAGGATGTGGAAAGAGTGGATAGAATATGTTCTGCCCTGTGGAGCGAAGGAAAGAAGAAAGATTATGGTAATATTTATTCTTTGAGCGACAGTGTATAATGAAATGAAATGGATGTCAATTTTAATAGAGACTGAAATAATAATGGGAGTAAAAAGAAGGATTAATACAGTACATTCAGGTAGTGGGCGTAAAGAATAAATGGCAGTTTGAAGGTATATGTACCCCAGAAAAACATGCTCGTGGATTGAATCCATTCCCACGGCTGGGGACCCAGTGTAAGTAGACATTTTTGATGAGGCTACTTCGGTTAAGGTGTGTGACCCATCTCAATATAAGTGGGTCTTATTCTTTTTACTGGGGTCATTTATAAAAAAATGAGATTTGGACAGAGAATGTCAACACCACAGAAGCTAGAAGATGAAATCAACCAAGCCGTGAGGTGAAGGGAGAGACCAGCAAATGCTACCATGTGCCTTGCATGTGGTAATGGAGCCAAGGGTTGCTGGCAGAAAGAAGGTCTTTGGGGAGAAAGCATTGCCTTGATGTCTTGCTTTGGACATTTTTATGGCCTCAAATTGTAAGCTAAAAAATCCTATTGTGTATGCCAATCCAATTCATGGTTTCTGCTTTAAACGGCCTAGGAAACTAAAGCAGAAGAATTTTATTTTTTTCCCAGCAAGAATTTATTTTGGAGAATAACAAAATGGAGTTTATGGATGAGACATCTAAATATTAACCTTTAAAGTAGGCATGTAATCTGAAATAGGGATCCTGTGGAATTTAAGATTCTTACTTACAAAGGAAAGCAGAAAAAAATGTATAAATGATAAAAGAGGGAAGTAAAAGGAATAAAGATTAGGAAACCTATTCTCATTTGTTAGGGAAATAGGATGCACGTAAATTAGAGGGATAGGGAGGAGCAGCAAGGTTAGGTTTGAAAAAGCTAGTTTGAAATGCAAAGCTATGGGGGCATAATAGTAAATCTGTCCTCAGTGCCAAGTACCAAACAAAACAAAGGTATAGGTTGTTGTCCTCCCCTTAGCTCTCTTTGCTTAACACCAGTGCTAGCATTAATGTTAAGCAAAGAGATAATTGACCTAGGTCACATACCCCCACCCACCCTCCATCTCTGGTCTTCTTCTGTTTTATCTCTGGGACTTCTTCACATTTCAAGACTTTCATTGCCCTCTTTTTTATTCTCATTGCTCTTCATATATTCTTTCCATATTTGCTTTGTGCTAGAATTAAAAGGAATTCTGCTTATTTCTGAACATTCTTCCATAGCACTTAAAGTGTTTAATTATGTCTTGGCACTTTAATTGTTTAAAGTCAAGTTGCTTTAATTCATAATACCAGGTCTTCACAATTGCATATCCAGTTTTTGTCTCATTTATAATTTTATAAACTCTATCCTACTCCAATCAAAAACTGGTCTTCATCTCTTACTGAAGAGAGGAAGCTCAGTCAAAGGGTTTGAGGAATTTCCAAGGGGGACAGTTGATGCATGGTTGGATTGCTGCTACTAATCTCTCAGGGATTTATGGAAGTTGAACTAACAGGAAAGAACTTGTTTATGTAGATGTATAGAGGCTGATAGGTAAACAAATCTGAAAAGAGGGAGGGAGAGAAAGGGTGCAAGAGAGTGTACACATTTAGAGAGGCTTAGTGTGAGTCACTGAAGAAAGAAATATGGATTATGTGCGTGTGTTAATATCTTGGAAGATATAATGCGCGAGACATAGATAATATGCAATGGCAAATGGCTAGTCTCTCCATTAGGTAGTATTTCTTCTCTTTTTAATTAATTATTATTATTATTTTTTACCATACACCAAAATACAATGTGTTATAATGTGTGTTTCTTTGATTTAAATAAGCATGAATATATGTTAGTTGGTAGAAATCCTGATGGTTCATATACAATTTTCTTCAGCATGCAGATAATTTGAAGGGATATGGTCAGGTTTTCTCCTGATTAAAGATAAAATGCATCAATATATGAAGACATTATGAAAGAACACAGAATCTGGCAGAAGTATGCTACATTAGTGCAAGATAAACTGTAAATCAGGCATCACTTTCAGTATGTTAACCTGTCTGGGGAAGCTACAAAGAGATAAAGAAGTTGCAAAGTCATTTTCTCCATGTTATATAGTGATTGATAAAGAAGGTTAACTGAGTTGTTCTTAATTTTAATGAAACTGACTACTATCAGAAGTGAATCTAACTGCAAAGCCATTCAAGTATGAGAAGCTGCAAAGCAGGTTACAGCTGCAAAGAAAGACCATTGGTGATTTTAAGTGTAAATGCCAATGGTGAATTAACAGTGCTAGTATGCATATTGGGATTGGGATTGTTTTTACTAGGAATCCAGCTGCAGAGTTAACTTAAGTTTATGGGTAGAGAGCCCTTAACCTTATTTTCCCCACAAGCCCCATGGTTTTTAGTCCATGATTTTCCAGAATATGACATTTTCCAGACTGCATATGTGGTAATATATCAGAAATATCTTAGATTATTTTATACTGTTGTAGATAAGTATTCTTCTGACTTAAAAGTACCTTAGTTTACATAAATAAGTTTAAATAATTTTAACAGTTGAATCATATTCTGAGTTAAAATTGGCTACGCTTCTGGGCAGTTGCAAGGTTATATTATGTGTACCCCTTCTCTCACTTCTGTTTCTATAGATAAAAGCTAGGTCTGAGGTCAGTGGACATAAGCTCCCAGAACTGCTGAGCAAAACCAGGAAGAGGCAAGAGCTACGACAGGAGTTGGAGTGAACACTGGAGCTTTCAGTGTTTCCAGCCTAGTCCATAGGCAGATTCTAGCAATATCCATTCCCTTACTTTTTCTCCAGATCCCTTACTTTTTAAAGAAGAGACATATCCTTTTTTTAAAAGTATGGCTTATTTTATTAACTTTCATTTCTAGTTCATTGCTGCTTTGCCAAATTTAAAGTGACTTGGGTTCAACTAAATAATCTATCCTGAGAGCAAATGCCCAGTAATCCAGAGAAGCCACTTCAGTTCAGGAGATATAAATGCACTATTAGAGTTTGACAACAAGGGTGGCAAAGTTGTGGAGAAAATGGAGATAATGAGACATGGGGATCAGTAGCAATGTAGCCAATAACAGTGTAGAAATGCCAAAACAATATTCATTTATTTTGTTCATGGTATGTACATTCCTTGTAACTATTCTAATTACTAAGTATTTGATCAATAAAAATGCTACTTCACATTCAAAATAGAAACACATAATCATTAAAATATAAATACCATATTAGCTATTATTTTGCATTACAAATTTCTCAACCTAAGCTATTTTTTTGGAATTAGCCTTTTAAACTGTGTAATTCAGGAGTTCATCTATAACCAACTTTAAATCAAAATGCTGTGGTATTTCCAGATGAATTTGCTGCCATAGAAACATATGTGAGGTCACCCAAGAATTTCATTGCTATGCAAGTTACAGAATGTAGGTTTACATTTCTTGCATAATAGGCAATAAATTTCAAGCTATGAATGGAAATAGATAATATTTTGTATGAAAAATATGAGTAGCAGGTATTCTTTGTTAATTATCTCAGTTTTATTTACTGATTTCTGATTTTCTGATGGAGAAAATCACTGAACATGCTGCTATAGAACTAATGGCATTAAAACACTAATGTAATATTGATTTAACGCAGGTTTCTCAAAGGCTAAATATCCATTGGCTTTTGCATAAATAGCATGGAACAGAATGAAATACAAAATGCCACTTGATCGGAATCTTAATCCCAAGTTGCTTAAATTTGGAGGCTTTGGAAGAAGTATATCCAAATTTATTAACTATTTAGTGATGGCAAGATGTCATTAAAACCAACCCAAGAAATGCAGCAGTTCTACAGCTTTTAACTGTCAGCACACACCCTGTATATTAGATCTTTATTTCTCAGTTGCAAATGTTGCAGATTTTTCCTCCTTTTTTTCCAACGAATTCAGAACTTTGATATTTTGCATCTTGACATTTGTCCTACTGAGAAAATGTAGAAAACCCCAAGACATCTTCAGTCATCACATCAGGAGCTATTTTATGGGCAGATGCCTAAAAATGTTGTACTTGTTGCTGTCTTAATTATCACACAGAAAAATCTTAAAACACGAAAGGGAACATTACATCTAGCTCCTGAGAGCCTTGGGAGGTACAGCGAAGAATTGGATCACCTTAAAAACTTTGAGTCTCAGTCTGCCTCAGCTGCTCTGGGGCTTTGAGCAAGGCTTTTTCTCAAAGGAGTTTATCTCCTGACACTAGAAGGATAAGAGTTTAGACACAAGACAAGCATCTCATATGATTTATCTCACCCAGGATCACTCAGGAATCAACTAAAATCCAAAGAGCACTTATGTCATGTGTATGCCCTTTCAAGTTATATTTTTGAAATAGTCTCAAGATAACTTAATTTCCTTACAAAATGGAATCTCTTGGGTTTTTTTTTCCTATCTTTTGCTTATGATTATATTTGACAGATAGAAGTTCAGATATCAAGTTATTATTTTGCAGCTTAGTTACTTGTCAAAATATATTATTTCTTACCCTTCATATTACCTTTAATTTATACCATGATGTATATAAAAAAATAATAAGAACACCACATACAAGAAGAGTTGTAGTGATAAAGCCAAACATTTTCAATGGAATAAAAATCACACCCATATATTATACAATTAACTCATCAAAATATACAAATGCATGAGTATGGAAGTATGTCTGTGCACCCATTCACAGGCATAACTATGTATACTAAGCTTACAGGAAGCCAAAACATTAGAGGGAGAAGAAAAAGTGAACAGAAAAGGTAGAAGGAAGCAAGCAAGCAAACAAGCAAACTGTGATGATTTCTACACGCAAAAGGACCAGTGGTATTTAGTCTTGTAAAGATAAGCCCAATATATTTGAATTCTTTCTCTAAATGTGAAGATGAATGTCAGTTAGATATAACATTTTTAAAAATATTCTGCCATCACGAAATTATGTGGTTCATGATGTTGATTATTATTGGTAAGGATATTAGAGCAACCTGACCACGTATATACACAAACATTGGAAATTGGAATAAATGCAGTTAATTCAAAAGAAACCCTATAATGTTTAGAGAGAGCAAGTGAGAGCAAGGAATCAGGATTTGTTGCTGAAGTTGTCTTTTCTAGACCACACTCAGAACTCATTAAATATGTATTGAGTATCTACTTTGCAGTGACAATCAACAGTGAACAGTACAAATATTAATCCCATCTTCACAGTTTGCAGTCCAAGAAAATCAGGCAGATAAACAGTCGACTACAATATAGTGGACAGCACTAGGATAGGAAAATTTCAGAGTGCTTCAGAAAGGGCTTCTAGCTTGGTCTTTGAGGGTCATAGAAACCTTCATGAAAGAAATTATATTTCAGCTGAAAACAGAGGGACGAGCCGAGTTTCCTAGGTGAAGTGAATGAGAAAAAAAATTAAGGCAGATATATCAGCCTAGGCAGAGCTGCAGAGAAAAGGAAGAGTGAGAATTTTAAGAAAAGTAAATATATTTCAATCTGCTTGAGACATGAAATTGTGAATTAAGGAGCAGTTTCAAGTACAAATTAGTTGGGGAAATAATCAGGAAGATTCAATGTTTCAGTGTGGGGCCAACTCAGGAGTGGAAGATGAATTAGATTCAGGACTGGCTATGTTATTATCTGGGTTCCAGTGCAAAATGGAAGTTCAGCACCCCTTGTTCAAAACCTAAGAATTTCAAGATGTAACCACGGAGCATTAAAATGGGCACAGGGCTTGTGTAAGCGTGGGACCCTGTGTGACTGCATAAACAGAGGAGATTCCTGTATAAACAACTAACCTGGAAGATTGAAAACAGTCTCAAAGGTAAAAGACTAGTAAATAACTGCAGGTATTTTGACTTTCCAAGCTGTAGTGGCAATATTTTCACTACCCATCATTCTAAGTAATAGAACATTTTTAAAAACCAAAAAGGTAATAATCTTAAATGTAATCTCATGATGAAATAGAAGGAATTATCTGTAAAGGGAGCAGGTATAAATTATCACTAGAGCCCTTCATAAACTGGGGAATATGTAAAACTCTGTACAACCAGGGAAGGAAACTATTTAACAAACAACGTGTGAAGTGTAATTTTCCATGGCTCTAAATTTTCTCCCAGAAAACTAGAAGTGAAAATAAGAGATTCCTTTCTCACTAAATCAACAAAAATTGCCAAACACTCCAGACGCTATTATCTGAAATTATACCTGCTTTTAGTACATTTTCATTTCCAAAATTATTGAGTCTGATCACATCTAATAATGCCCTGACTTTAGACCACTAATTATAAAATGCACCATTTATTATTTACATTTCTGTAGGTAAATAAGATCTATTCGTGGGCCATTCTGTTACATTTATTTATACAGTTGGTCTTTAGTGGCTTTAAATGGACTTATGATTGTTCTGAATTCTTAGGCGTGATATTGAATTTCCATTAAATGCCTACTGAAGAACTCATTTTGCGCGTAGTCTATAGGTACTTGAAAATTTGTCTAGTTTGTCATATATATATATATATATATATGGATATAGATATAAAACAGGGTTTTAGTAAGATTAGCCATTAAATAGATCAATTTTCAATTTGTAAACAGAAAGGCAATTAGTCATCCATAAAGATTTAATAACCACGGACCCTGTCCCCCCATGTTATCAACTCCTTTCACATGAATGGGAAAGAATTTAACAGCCCATTTCATCAGCTTACCTGAACAAACCAGATGCTGAAAGTGAATTGCTCTTATCTGAAGGGGTTGTTCATGAACGAATGGTTTAAGATTGCTGTGTTTGCCAGATAGCGTGTGTGCGTGTAAGCAAACCTAGAAGAACCTGAAAAAAATGCACCTCACTTTCAGGGCCTATAGCCCCACTGTCCTTGGTCTTTGTGACAACTGCTATCTCAAATATTCCTTTTCTAGGCATCTTCAATATATATTATGAAGATGTTAAAGTTTAGCCCTATCACTGAATCTTGACCTGTAAATAGATAGATACACATTTTGCCACATATGTAAGAAATCAAGTCTAAAACTTGGTCACCGCTCAGCATGATTCAAATTTGTTCCTGTGATGTTTTTAGAATGGGAGTTGTCATCCTTGATTGAAAACTGAACTTATCTGGAAAAGTTTAAAAAAAAATACTGATGCAATGACCTCTTCCTCCAGATATTCTGATTTAATTCAACTACGTGTCATCTAAGCATCAGAATTTATATGAAATCTCCTTGTAATTTTAAGTTGCAGTCAAAGTTGAAAAATTTCAGAACGTCATAGATTTGGGGGGTTGCCCCGCTGGTGAGTACATGTCTGGGTTATTTCCCCGGCACTGCTGAAATGGGGGTCTGTAGGGTGCTTCCTGTTCATCATGTCCAGTTGTCAATTACGAGGGGAAAAGCTGTCTCCTTTTCTGTGGGACACCCTTGGGGAGATATAACCTAACAGTATAGGTTCCTTCAATGCCTTCAAAACCTCACAGTGTGAAGCAACTCTTTACTTTTCATTTGCAAATTTCACCCTACCTTTTCCAGTTTTGTAGGTGTCAGGGGAACCAAATTTAAACATTAGTCAGACTTAATTTAATAGGCAATGTTTTATTCAAATTTGGGAATTTGAGAACTTTCGGGGTCACTGTCAGCAATTCCCTACTCCACAAGTTATCTGTCTCTCTTCAGGAACAATGACATCCCAAACAGTTGTCTGTATTTGCTTCAAATAGTTCATTAGGGAAGTGAGAATTTAACAGCAGAAATATAACATGAAATCATCCAAGGCCATCCAAATGATTTCAAATGACTCAAAACTTCTCTGTCTCACAGAGCTGATTTTATTAGCCTTAGTTCAGTTCACCTCTGGAGGTCCCATTCTAGCTTCTCAGTCAATCTTTTCAGCTGTGGCCAATTATGTCACAGGCTTTTGTATAAACCGTTCTCTAACATGTCTACATATTGATGATATAAAACAGCACATTTTAACATTAGGTGGATAGACTTCTCCTTTCCACAAATTCCTCAAATTACCCTTAGCCACCTCTACCACTGCCTCCTTTGTCCTCAACAGCTTGAATTGGTGTCTCATACCTCTAGGATGCAAACAAGAGTACAGTGAAAATCTGGGACTGGAAATAAAGCAAAATGGAGGACAAAACTTGTACTAAGAATTACTTCCACATTTAGTTGATGAATACTAAATCAATTTCATCCATTGCTTCTCAGTCTTCTCATCTGCAGAATGGAAATGAGTGGTGTATCCCAGAGGGTGGTTAGGATCATGAAATAATGAAGGAAAATGCTATATAGGATGGAGAGCCAGGACTGAGAGGATTGGATATCTGGGATGATAAATCAGAAGGTAGAGAAGCCCAGAATTCTGTTGCTTAGTGAGCTCAGGCCCAGACTGAAGCCATTTGCTGTATAGCCTCTGAATTTCACCAATATCATTGCCTTGCTTTTGACAGATTATCATTAAAATGCTTATTAGATATCCTAAAGGAGATGTCTCATGGGCAGTTGGAATACCTAGTCTGGAATTTAAGGGAGATGTGGTGACTTAAGCCACAAAGTTTAGGAGTCATAAGTTTATAGATGATATTTAGAGCCTAAGGACTGCTATATGCTTACAAAACATAGATGCAGAATAGAAGGAGAAATCAAGAAAAGGTCCCTAGGGCACATCAATATTTTGGGAATTGAAAGAGAGAAACAATATGATAAAGGATTTTAAGAAAGAGTGGCCAGTGAGTTTGGAGGAAACCAAGAGTACATGATGTCTCAGCAGCCAAGTAAAAAATGCTTTTCAATAAAGAAGATGTGATGACCCATATCAAGTATCGGTAAAAGGTAGGGTAAAATGAAAGCAGGAATGATTGTAGGACTTGCCAACAAGAAATTTACCAGTGACATTGTTAAAATAATTTTTCCGGGAAACTGTGGAGACAAAACCTTATTTGCATGGATTTAAGGAAGACTGGGAGGTGAAGAAGTGGAGACAATGAATAGAGACACCAGTTTTTAGAAATTTCATTGCAAAGGAAAGAAGAGAAATAGGGTATTAACTGAAGGAATTTGTGAGGACACAAGTGTTATAAATATGGGAGATATTATAACATGGTTATGTGAATGAGCATTGAATGATAATGTCTAAAAGGGACAAAATGGAGGAACAAAGGTCTTGAGTAAGAGAGAGAAGGTAAGACCCAATGCATAGGTGGGTTGATTGTCATAATAGGAGCACTGTTATTACAGAGTGGGAGACTGAGTAGACTTAGAGATGAAAGTATGATAGTTTTACTTATTTTTTTTTCTTATTTCCTCCATTAATAAGAAACAAGTCATAAGATGAGAGAGAAAGGAGGTCTTCATGGTTTGAAAAGAGAGAGAAGTGGTGTGTTCTAGTTTGCAGGCTGCCAGAAGGCAAAATACCAGAAACGGAATGGCTTTTAAAAAGGGGAATTTATTAAGTTGCAGGTTTACAGTTCTAAGGCCAGGAAAATGTCCAAATTAATGCAAGACCATAAACATATCCAAATAATGCGAGGTCATAAAAATGTCCAGTCTAAGACATCTTGGTTCAAGGGAAAGCGATCTTTGTTCAGGAAGGCTGATGATGTTCAGGGTTTCTCTCTCAGTTTGGAAGGGCACATGGAAAAATCTGCTAGCATTCTCTCTTGGTGTCTAGTTTCATGAAACTCCCCCATGGGTGTTTTCCTTCTTCGTTTGCAAAGGTCTCTGGCTGCATGGGCTCTTGTGGCTCTTTCCAAAATGATTCCCTCTTAAAGGGCTCCAGTAAGCAACCCTACCTTAAATGGGTAGAGATATCTCCATAGAAAACATCTAATCAAAAGTTACCACCTACATTTGGTTGGGTCACATCTCCATGGAAACAATCAAAAAGCTCCCACCCAGAAATACTGAATGAGGATTAAAGGACATGGGTTTTCTGGGGTCCACAACTTCAATCCAGCACAAGGTGAAATAGTTATTTAAAAGGCAACTGATAGAAAAGCATAGTAGTATTGCCAGATAGTGAGAGCCTGTGTGAAATTCATGATGATAAATGTAGAATGAAACCAGTTAACACATTGCATAATTTTCTTTCAACCAAAATAGCCACATTTAGGCTTAAAAGAGATTTGCAAATGAGAGTTAAGGGAGTTGAAATATGTAAAAAGGGGATGTCATAAAAATAAGGGCCATGATGTCAAAGTTGGTTATAAAAGAAATGAGTGCTTTTGTAGGATGATGGCCATAATAAAAATGATCCTTTAAATGGACTGGGAATTTTAGAAGCATAAAAGTATTGTTCAAATCACGGTACTAAAGAAATGATATGACAAGCAGGAGATTGTACACAGAGAAGGTGATAGTGCTGGATCCTTAAAAGTTTGTAAATGAAACTGGATGAGCAAGGTAGGGCCAGACTATAGAAAGCTTTGAAAGAGTCTTGAAAGGTACTATGAGGAGTTGAGGTTTATAGCTATGAGGGTGGAAAGAGATAATCACATACATTTATTATCTCTGCAACATCTACAAAAGCATAAAAGCAACATTAGCACTGCCATCTCAGCAGGCTAATGGCTAACAGTAGGCAAAGAAGATATAGACTAAAGATATACAGGCAAATTAATGTCCAGGCTACATTTGTAAGTACATATGCCTTTTGAAACAACCTATTTGGAATTTCAACTTTAAACCTGGTTTCTAATCTTCTAGAATTATATTTGATGGGGGAGGTAGGAGATTAGAAATGTGACGTGAAAGAGAATAGGATGAAAACCAAATCATTTTCATTTTTTTAAAGATATGTAAGTGTGGAGAAAGTATAGTCTTTGTGCTTAGATAGATAACTTTTTCTGCTCAAATGTTTGGAAATCAACTGAACCAGAGAACTACAAAGCCCACTCCAGGGACCTGAATTGGGAATGGAAAATTCAAACTAAGTCAGAACAATTGGAACTAACATGAGCTAAGATATTTCCATTTAAAAGTAAGGTTCCAAACTCCAGGTTTTAAGTACTCTTTTATAAATGTGCATTGCACATTTATGCAAAAAGGCCAAGTTAATGTAACTTTAATACAAACTAGTCTTCATTGTAAATGCATTAACAATGTAACATTCTCCTGTAAAGCCTCTAAAATCTAAGAAAATAGACAAAATATTACACATATAAATGAAATAATTTATTCACGTGGGATTTATTTTAACAAGAACATATCACATTGCAAACAACATCAAAGGATTATAATAAACAATGATGTCAGTGGTGAAATAACAGCTACTAAAAATTATTATCATAACCTTTTGATTTTGGGTACTTAACTCTTTCCATACTAAAGCATAAACAACTTTAATATCGTAATATCCTTCCTAAAGCATACATATGCATAATTTATAATGTTTAGTCCTGTTAATAAAACACATTTTATTTTGTGTTTAAAAAGAGCAGAGAAACATGGAGGAGATTAAAATTGAAGACATTTTGTGAGCTACAATGATATTTCCATATCACCTACAGTGCCTGACATGTTACTTAGCAAAGAGCGGATACTGGAAAGTAGATTTATTCAATTAAACATTCCACCTTGACAAATCACACAAGATAAGTGAGATATGGAAATTCTGAAAAATAATGGAAACTATGTATGTTTTGCAACAGCCTTGGAAGTTGACAAGTAAATGATGTATGAAGCACTGCATGTCCCAAATTCCCATTAACCTCTCTTACTGCAAGCCTTAAAACTGTGACACAGGCATAATATAAGGCTTATTCCAACCCAGTTTAAAATAATTCAGACCTGATCAATCAAGAGAAAAGAAATGGATACAAAGAAAGCAAGAGTTCCATGTAGGGTAAAATAAAATTTAAAGTAGATTATATTTGGGCCGTCTTGGAGTGTTATAGCATGCATTATGTTGTAAAATTTTCTAAACAATCTAACACCTGCCCTGTCTACTTCACATAGTATTGTGAATATAAAATGCAGTTGTGTATATGGATGTACTTGGAAAACTGTGCAGTATTGTAAAGTTTTAAGTTTTTTCTTTTCTTTTTGTATTACTACTAATATTAATATTTCACACATAACTGAAGTTCTTGTGTTCGGCATTACCTATGGGATAGAATTAAAATCAAGTTAATGTGAATCAACATGGCTTTTAATTACAAGTCAAAGAGATTTTTGTATTTGAATATTTATCAGTTGATCCTGAAATCATAACAGAGAATTTTTGTTGACTGTAGTTGGTGTGAGAGAGTAGGTATTGTGAGGTATAATAGGCATTTGAAATTAGAAAGGGGGCTGGATTTCCAGTTGAATTTCTGCTGGGTTTTTTTGGGCTAGACCACTGACTATGGCAAACCAGGTTTCCTCAGACAAAATAAAGATAAAAGCATAATGTCCTGGATTATGTGGAAATCAAGTAAGATATCATAATATAAATGAAAATATATTTATGAAAGTGACTTTGAAGTGAAAAGCATTAAAGCTAATCAGTATATTAACCTCTTAATATACTGCTTAAAACGACTATGGCATTTTGGAACTCCATCCTGTTCTATATGTTTTGATAAACTTAAGATCTCTTAAAATAATTATAATGAGTTCTTAGGTTTTAAAATTTAGTAAACTTAAAATGTGCACTGATTTTCTTTCATTTTATATACCTTCATATGAATATTAAAGAAAAACATTCTAGGATTCAGCAAGATCAAAACAAATTATAATGCTCATGTATATCATCTTATGTAAATCAGCATCAGAGCCACTTATTCCTCGATTTCTAAATATTGCTTTAATTTAGCATCATTTATCATCACTTTTTAGATCAGCCTCTCATTGAGCTTTCATCCCACAAGCTGGTGAAATAATGTATGAAGTAATCTGAATTAATGTTCCAAAACATTAGAGATGTTCATTTTTCAGGTGTGAATGATTTCCCAAAATATAGACATCTGCTTTTTTCTTTTTACTCAGTAATTGCGTAAACCGGGAAGTCATCATGTTGCTTGGCACAATTTTGATATGGGATTTTCAAACATATATGACTCTGTTTCTCTCCAGATGTTTGCAGATCATCATTTGGTATACTTATAGTTGTGTTTGTTTGCAAGTTTACCTGATGTTCTATTTTGTAAGCTACTGGAATGTGATATACCTGTAACAGAATGTTTTATTTATAAGAGGAGCTTATTAAGTTGCACGTTTATAGTTCTAAGGCCATGAAAATTTCCAGCTTAAAGCAAGGCTACAGAAAGGTCCAATCTGAGGCATCCAGGGAAAGATACTTTGGTTCAAGAAGGCTGATGATGTTTAGGGTTTTTCTCTCAACTGGAAAGGCACAAGGCGAGATCTGCTAGCTTTCTTTTCAAAGGCTTCCCGTGGGCTCTTTCAGTTCTGCTGACTCTCAGGGCTCTAAAGCTTTTCCCAAAATATTTCCCTCTTAAAGCGCTCCAGGAAGCAAACCCACATTGAATGAGTAGAGACACAGCTGCAAGCAAAGCATGTAATAAAAAATTACAACCCACAATTAGGTGGGTCACACCTCCATGGGAATAATCAAAAAGATTCCACCCAGCAATATTGAATGAGAATTAAAGGACCTGGCTTTTCTGGGGTACAAACAGATTCAAACTGGCAAAACTGATTATCCACTTTGTGGGTTATCTTGAGCCTTTTCCCATCATTTCTTTATGAAGCCTATCTTTCATGTTACCAATTGCTTGTAGCAGCTCAACCAGAGAACAAGCAGGATGGAAAGAAACAAATAATTTTGTTACCTGTTAGCTACTTTGAAAATATCTGAAAGTTTTGGATAAAACATAGGTCTTTTAAATTATTTGAATTATGACCAACTCCCAAGGCACAGATTTGAAAGATAAGTTAGATGGAAGTGAAATGTATAGATTTCAACCAAAAATACAATTTAAATGTTATGCGTGATGAACAGGAGAATTCAACATTCAGTGTTACTTATCAAGATTCTGGGATTTCTCTGAAAATAGGCATTTCTCTTACTTTTCCTTTTTTTGATATTCCTGGCTTTGAGATACTAGATTTTCTTTCAATCATTAACAAGAGAAATTACCGAAAATCCTCAACTAAGCTGTGACATACCTGCATTTTTAGAGAATGGACAAGCATAGATAAACACATACTTGCTTATACGCACTCATATTCTAGCCCTAAATTCTAGGCCTTGGTTTCTAGATTTTTCATACTCAATACTCAGCATGGTCAGTTAAAAGTGAACTACGTTTCTTTACAAAAATCAATAAAATTGATGGGCCACTAGCAAGACTAATGAGGAAAAAAGAGAGAGATGCAGATAAAAAAAATCAGAAATCAGAAGGGGTGCATTACCACAGACCCTGAAGAAATAAAAGAAATCTTAAGAGGATTTTATGAACAACTATACACCAACAAACTAGACAACTTAGATAAAATGGACAAATTCCTGGAGACATACAAACAAGCTACACTGACTCAGGAAGAACTAGAGGTTCTCAACAAACCAATCACAAGTAAAGAGATTCCATCAGTCATCAAAAATCTTCCTGCAAAAAAAGTCCAGGGCCAGATGGCTTCACAGGGGAATTTTATCAAACATTCCATAAAGAACTAACATCAATCCTGCTAAAACTTATAAAAAAATTGAGGAAAAAGGAACTTTACATAGCTCATTTTATGAAGCTAATATCATTTTAATACCCAAAATGGGTAAAGATGCTATAAGAAAGGAAAACTATAGGCCAATCTCCCTAAGGAATATAGATGAAAAAATTCTCAATAAAATATTAGCAAATTGAATCCAACAATACATTAAAAGAATTATACACCATGACCAAGTGAGGTTTATACCAAGAATGCAAGAATGGTTCAACACAAGAAAATCAATTAATATAAAACAGCACATTAACAAATCAAAAGGGGGAAATCGCATGATCATCTTGATTGATGGTGAAAAAGCATTTGACAAAATTCAGCATCATTTTCTGATGAAAACACTCCAAAAGATAGGAATCAGAGGTAAGTACCTCAATATGATAAAGGGAATATATGAAAAACCGAAAGCCAGCATCATACTCAATTGAGAGAGACTGAAAACTTTCCATGTAAGATCAGATACAAGACAAGGATGCCCACTGTCACCGCTATTATTCAACATTGTGCTAGAAATTCTAACTAGAGCAATTAGGCAGGGCAAAGAAATAAAAGGCATCCAAATTGGAAAAGAAGAAGTAAAACTCTTATTATTTGCAAATGATGAGATACTACACTTGGAAAATCCTGAGAAATCTACAATAAAGTTACTTGAGCTAATAAACAAATTCAACAAGGTGGCGGGATATAAAATTAATGTGCAAATATCAGTAACATTTCTATACACAAGCAATGAAAGAAACAATTCTATTCAAAATAGCAACTAAAAGAATCAGATACTTAGGAATGAACTTAATAAGGGACGTAAAGGACTTGTACACTTGAAAACTATATAACAGTGCTAAAAGAAATCAAAAGAGAGCTAAATATGCAGAAAGACATTTCCTGCTCATGGATAGGAAGGCTGAATGTAGTGAACATGTCAGTTCTCCTCAAGTTGATCTACAGATTCAACACAATACCAATCAAAATCCCAACAACCTACTTTGAAGATTTGGAAAAGCTAAGTACCAAATTCATCTGGAAGGGAAAGAGACACTGAATAGCTAAAAGCATCCTAAAAAAGAAGGACAAAGTGGGAGGACTAACACTCCCTGACTTTAAACCCTATTATAAAGCCACAAAGACAGAAGCGTTGACCAATGGAATCAAATTGAGAGTGCAGAAATAGACCACAAAATCTACGTTCAACTGATTTTTGACAAGGCCCCCAAATCCTCTGAACTGGGACAAAATAGTCTTTTCAATAACTGGGCATGGAGGAACTAGATATCAATACCCAAGAGAATGAAAGAGAACCCCTATCTTACACCCTACATAAAAATTGACTCAAAGTGGATCAAATACCTAAATATAAGAACTAGCACCGTAAAGCTTCTAGAAGAAAATGTAGGGAAACATTTTAAGACCTAATAATAGGAGATAGCTTCCTAAACTTTCCACCCAAAGTACAAGCAACAAAAGAAAAAATAGATAAATGGGAACGCCTCAAAATCAAATGCTCCTACACTTCAAATGACTTTGTCAAAAAGGTAAAGAGACATCCAACTCAATGGGAGAAAATATTTGGAAATCACTTATCAGACAAAGGTTTGATATCAAAAGAACAAGCAATCCAATTACGAAATGGGCTAAAGATATGAATAGGCAATTTTATGAAGAGCAAATACAGATGGCTCAAAAGCACATGAAGAAATGTTCATTTTCACTTGTGATAAGGGAAATGCAAATCAAAACTATAATGAGAGATAGGAGGCTCCGCAGAGAGAAAGGAAACAGTAGCAGGGACTGAATCCAACCAAGCGCCAATTGCGGCATTAATAAACAAATTCTGATTACGAAAAATAGGCCCCCAGCTCACGCGAAACCGGGCAAGTCAGAAGTCGCTTATTGGGCTAACCGGAAAAGCGGAAAGGGGACAAAACGGGGGTTTTCCCGGCGGTTTCTACGGAGACTTGGCAG
>PVIY010032887.1:0-28568 GCA_004026745.1 Myrmecophaga tridactyla
AAAAAAAAAAAAAAAAAAAGATAGGGAGAGGACCCAGCAGAAAAACACTGGGGAGAAGGCCATGCTAAGATGGTGGAGGCAGAGTGATGTGTCTATAAGTTAAGGAATACCAACGATTGTTCGCAAACCTCCAGAAACTAGAAAAAGCAAGGAAAAATCCATATCTACAGGTTTATGAGGGTGCATGACCATGTAACACCTTAACTTGGACTGTTACCCTCCAGAACTGTGTAACAACAAATTTCTGTGTTTCAGAAGTTTGTGATGCTTTGACACAGCAAGCCTGGAAAACTAATGCATGTCACCATCTTGAAATCTTTAGTAATTTTCTCTTTGCAATAAATTTCTGTGTTTTAAAAAAAAAAAAGGTCCACAATAGAAATCTAAAACATATAGAACACTATACCAAATAAAAACTATTCATAATTCCACTACTCAAAGACTATCACATGTGGGAATATTTCCTTTTGGTTTACATTAATATACCTATTATTTTGTGCCACCATATTATATAACTTAATATTCTTTTTTCCCCCTTTTAAAAGCATATTGTGCCTCATGTTTATAGCAGCATTATTTATGATTGCCAAGAGATGGAAATAGGCCACATGTCCTTCAATGGATGAGTGGCTAAACTCACAAGACAGTAAAGTCATGAAGCATATAATAATGTGGATGAGTCTTGAGGACATTATGCTAGTGAAATTAGCCAGAAACAAAAGAACAAATATTGCATGGTCTCACTAATATGAATTAATATTAAGGAATGAACTTTGAGAATTGAAGTTAAGAACACAGGTAATCAGGAGATAGAAAGAGGGTAGAGATTGGGCATTTGGTGTTGAAGGAATAGTTTTTACAAGAGGACTGACTGTAAAAACTCAGAAATAGATAGCACAATACTATCTGATAGGAGCACAATAATATAAGTATACTGAATGAAGCTGAAAGTGAGCATGGTTGAGGGAGAAGAGTTGGAGGGCATGTATGAACCCAGAAGACAGAGAATAAAGACTGAGATAGTATAACTTAGGAATGCCTTGAGTGGTCAATGATGGTGATTAAATGTACAAATATAAAAACATTGTTATATGAGGGAGAACAAATGACTATCAACATTGCAGGGTGTTAAAAATGGATGTTACATAGAAAAAGTACAATCGATGCAAGTCAGGGTCTACAGTCAACAGTAACACTGAAATATGATTCCACTGAATGTCAACAACTGGGGTGGGACATGGGAGATGGGTATGGATTCCTTGCGAAAGAAAAGGAAGTGTCTTCATACAGATTATGGTGGCGAAGGCATGTCTATTTACTCATGTTGGATTATATGATGTGTGAATAAAATTGTTTAAAAATGAACAGAGAGAAACAATTGTTAAAGAAAATATGGACAAAGAGATGTACCTATTTACTGTTGGTAGGGAAGCTGAGAAGTACAGCCCCTCCGGAGGGCAGTGTGGTGGTTCCATAGGAGGCTGGGGGTATGGTATGTGTGAGTTTTTTTAAAATTTCTTTTTCTGAATTGATGCAAATGTTCTAAGAAACGATCAAGATGATGAATATACAACTATGCGATGAAAGAGTACATGGGTATGTATTTATCAATATAAATAGACTCGCAGTATACTGAAAAGGAAGGCTATTGAAGACAAGGGATAGTAGGATCTCATTTTGATATTTAAAAAGAAAAATATGTGGGAACATAATACAGGAAACAGTTCATGAGGCCAGACCCCAAAATACTAGCAGTAGCTACTTCTTGATGGTGGAATTGTATGTGATCCTTTTCTTCCCTTCTTTCCTTACATAATCAGAAAAGCAATACAGCTCTTTCAAATGAGAATAAAAATAATAATAGAGGACAGTACAAGCAGATCACAGACAGATGAAGAGCACTGAGACTTGCACACAGCTTTCTCTACTCAAGCGAGAACACTCCTGCTCAGAGGTGGAAGCGGGCAATTTCTGAGGACAGCTCAGCTGCAGGAAGGCAGCTCATTTCCTTACCAGCCTCCCTATTCCACTTCAGACTCTCTCTCCACCTGCCACAGACAGACTTCAAGAGGTAGCCAAACACCTCTTACTTACAGGGCAATAGAGTGGGACTGCCCAGCACATGAGGTCCTAGACCTGGGAAAGCAGTTTCAGAGTGAGTAGAAACAGCAAAGCAAAGTGCTCAGGAGAAAAGGCCAGCCAGCAGCTTGTTAGGCTCTGGCTTTTCCCTTCTGGGAAGCAGGGCTTCTGACTACTTGCTGGCAATGCAGAGCCAGGCTGCTCTTCACTCTAAATGCCCAAATTAGTCACTCAGCTGCACACTCACGGCCCAGCATCAGCACCAGGTCTGTTTAGTGGCTGCAGCTTGCTGCCTATTGCCTGGCTGGGTCTGTTGAAACTGAAGTCTTATGTGATCCTGTTCCTTCTCCTGCTGTGAAGCACAGAGCAGGCAACACTGCCTCTCACAAAGTGGTACTTCCTTCAAGAGAGGAGGGCCTGGCTGACTTAGCTTCAGAGAGGGACTACATTCAAGCCTGCAGTGTCATTACCCAGCTCTCATCATGCCAACTTGCAAAAACTCTTGTAGACTGCTCACTATTTTTAGGTGATGGTTTTTTGGCCCAGGGCTCTGGAGGTGTTAAATAGGGAGGAGTGTACTTGTGTCTAAGTGAGATTGCCCATCAGAAATGGAGAAAGAAGGGAGGAATCTGGTTGGCTTTACTGATGAATAGAAACCAATATAGAGTGTTACTATAAGAGATTAGCAATCTGCCTTGGTGAGACTGGGATAGGATCTCGGCTGGCCACTAAATGAAATCTTGGGACCGTGATTTAATCTTTCTGAGCCTCAGTTTCTTCATTTATAAAATGGGGAAAAAAAACAATACACACCTCAAGAGAATATATGATGATTAAATATAGGTATATATGTAAAGCACAGAAAGCCTTCAATACATGGTGCTAGTCTTATTATCTATATAACCCGAGACTAGCCACTTAACTTCTTAAAGCTTCAGATTCCTTTCCCATAAAATAAATTATTGTGAGAATTAAGAAAGACCATATACATAAAGCAACTACCATGATGCTTGGTCGTAATAGATGCCAAATAAACTGTAGCTATTATGCTACAACCTGGAGGCACAGCAAAGCAGAGTTCAGGAAGTCCTCCAAATGCTTCAAGAGAGAAGCCGAGTGCATGGAGGGCACTTTGAAAGGGCTGGGCTTCTCCAGCCAAGATCCTAAGACTGACTGTGTATAAGAGCAAAAGCCTGGTCATCTGAGGGGAAAGCATCCCAGCCTCCAAAGGGGAGAATGCTGGGAACATGGATCCCTTGGCAGTGGGAGTATAAATTGATAAATCAGCTATGGAGGGAAATTTGGCAACACCTACCAAATGATAAATCACATCCCTCTGATCCTGCAACTCCCTTTCTAGTAGTTTATCCTGCAGGTGCACCAGTACACATACAAAATGACAAATACACAAGGTTATTCACTATTGCAGTATGCAATAATAAAAGCCCGGACACAACTCATGTCAGCAGGGGGCTGGTTCAAGAAACCACAGTTACTCGATATGCTGGAATAGTAGAAGTGAAAGAGTGAGGAAACTATATGCTTAACGGGAATCATCCCCAAAAGATCATATAAAGTGAAAAAGAAAGGTTCAGAACAGGATATATAGCTTATATTGCCTTGAATTTTTTTACATAGTAATATGTGTGTTTATTCCCAATGACCTTATTTTGATGTTGTTTCAGGCAAAAATGTTCCACCCAATAAGCCCAGGAGAACCCTGGCTGCTACTTTACTTCTTTTCTTTCTTTCTTTCCTTTTTCTTTTTTTAGCAGGGGCAGGCCCCAGGAATTAAACCGGATCTCTGGCATGGCAGGCGAGAATTTTGTTACTGAGCCATCTTCACACTGCTCTTTAACCTTTTTTTAATGTGAACTCTAAGATGTATATAGAAAAGTAATAAACTTCAAAGTACAGTTTAACAAGTAGATATAGAGCAAATTTCAAAGTATATTATGGGTTACAGTTCTACAATTTCAGGTATTTCCTTCTGGCTGTCCTAATATACAAGAAACTAAAAAGAAATAACTATGAAATGATTCAGTAGTCACAATCCTTTATTAAATCCTACCTTCTCTGTTACAACTCCTCCCTCTCATTTGATCATTCTCTCAATCTTCAGGGCTATTTGGGCAATGGCCACTCGAACTTCATGTTGGAAAAGGGGTGTCGACATTATGGGCTAGGGGAATGCAAATGATTGACATTCTGGTAAATACTGGTACCTCTGGGTTTCAGGACTTATCTGGCATAGGAACAATCTGGAGGTTTTAAGTTTCTGAAAAATAAATTTAATTAGTAAAACATTTTATGGAGTTTTAGATAGAGCCCTGGGTTTTCAGGAATACTTTTGGTTGGGTATTGGTATGCCATGGTAATTTGTACTATGTGGCTGAAGCTTTGTAAGAGTAACTTCCAGAATGACCTCTTGATTCTATTTGAAATCTCATAGCCACTAAAACCAATTTTTCCCTTTTGGTCAAGCAGGCATTCTTGATCCCACAATGCCAGGACCAGGCTCAACATGACCCACGTAGAGGGAACTGCCTTGAATTTTGAAGCATGTGAATATAAAATACTTATTTTTAAAAACAGGGCTTCATGTTTCTTGAAGATGATTGTATAATGATATAGCTTTCACAATGTGACTGTGTGACTGTGAAAACCTTGTGTCTGATGCCCCTTTTATCTACCTTTTCGACAGATGAGTAAAACATACGGATTAAAAATAAGTAACAGGGGGAACAAATGTTAAAATAAGTTTAGTAGATTGAAATGCTAGTGATCGATGAAAGGGAGGGGTAAGGGGTATGGTATGTAAGAATTTTTTTCTATTTTCTTTTTATTTCTTTTTCTGAATTGATGCAAATGTTCTAAGAAATGATCATGATGATGAATATACAACTATGTGATGATATTGTGAATTACTGATTATATAGGTAGAATGGAAAGATCATATGGTAAGAACGTTTGTGTTTGTTATGTTTAAAAAAATTAAAAAAACAAAGAAATTAAAATGGTAGAATTGTAACCCATACCAAACTCTAAAATCTGTTTTACAACTAATTATTATGATATGCTTTGAAATTTATTGCTTTTTAGAATATATGTTATTTTTCTCACACACACCCACACACCCACATACCCACACAATATATATATATATATATACTTCTAGCCTCCAGGGTTTTGGAGCAGCTAGAAGAAAAAATCTGAAATGGTGGTATGGTAACCCATAACAAATTTTGAAATCTTTTCTGTATCTACTTATTGAAGTGCACTTCAAAAATATTTTTTTCTTTTCTTTGTATCTATGTTATATTTAACAATAAAAATGTTCAAAAAATGAAAAGAAAAAAACAACAACAACAACAAAAAACCAGGGCTTGTACCTCTTTATTTTCCATATCCTGTTATGCCAATAATCAAACAGAGGTCTATGGGCGCTGGCTGCAGGGGGCATAGGAAGCTCTTCTGAGGGTTTTTGATCTTTAGATAAAGGATCTCCCTAAAATTAAGGCAAATACTAAAACAGATGTCTATCTGTCCAGGCTAAACAGTGATTAAAGCTGAGACCAACCTGACAAAGTCCTCAGGAAGCAGGTCAGAATTAACACCCAGGGCATCAAGCACATCATTCCGAATCTGGAGCAACAACTCAGAATCTTCCAAATAGGTATCAGAACTAGGATCTCTTCCTTTATCTGTGCGGAATTTGAGGAGCACTGGGAAAGGACAAAGAAACTAGGTTATAAAGCAAGTCTTTTCATAATAAATGCTTATAAGTGTTGATAGCTTTTTAAAATTTTATATTAAAGGGTGGGCAAAGTGAAAGGTAATATGCTTTTCATTTACTCAACACAAAGAGACAATCAAATAATTATAAAAATTATTAAAAGGACTGTGATAAGTGCTATGAAAGCAGAACAGGGCACCTGACATCATCTGTAGGGTGGTGTTAGGTATGGCTTCCCTAAGGAAGAAGCAATTTAGTCAATATTGTGTGTGTGTGTGTGTGTGTGTGTGTGTGTGTGTACGGGGGGTGGGGGGTAAATGCTTCCAACAGAGGCAAAAGGCCCAATTACGCCCTAGAAGAGAGGTCAGGAATAGAATGCATGTATTCTACGCATCAATTCAAAGGGCTGCTTCAGCCAGAAAGGACAACCAAATATTTAAGACTTGTAAGACAGGCAGGTCATTACAAGCAAAACCTCCCTCAGTACAAAACCTATGTTTCAACCTCCAGAAATGGATGAAACAAAAGGTGACGGCAGGGAATCAAATTCATTGTGTAAAGAGACCTCAAAAGACAGAGGCAAGAGCTACATAAGATTTCTCAAACTGTATGCATCTCTTGCCAACACTATACCTTATCCACGCTGAACAAGGAGGGATTCTGGTTCCCCATATGCTTCCCAAGTCACAGAGCCCTGTTCCTAATGACACTACTACTCCCAAGTCACAGAGGCTATTCTGGAGCACAAGTGCTCCAGGATGACAACAGCTTTACAGTTTACAAAGTACTTTCATTGAAATCTCACAAGTCTTTGCTGACTGAAAATATGAACTTATTCATCATCAAAATACATTCTCTAAAAATACAAGAAGTTTCTCCCGAAATATGGAGGTGGACTGAAAACCTATGCAGTTGCTGTGCAGCTCTTGAAAAATGCAGGTTAAGAACCAGGACTAAAAATAAAGAATCCTACTTTTTATCCCCCCCAAGGATCTTTTTTTTCAAAGACTCAACAGACTATTTTGGTGATGAGCAGTGTGCTGGTCTGAATCTGTGGTGGACCCCAGAAAAGCCATGCCCTTTGATCCTCATTCAATATTGCTGGGTGGGAGTGTTTTGATTGTTTCCATGAAGATGTGACCCACCCAATTGTGGGTGGTAACTTTTGATTAGATGATCTCTATGGAGGTGTGTCTCCACCCATGGAAGGTGGAATTGCTTGCTGGAATCCTTTAAAAGAGGAAACATTTTGGAGAGAGTCCCTTTTGGTAGAGCCACGTGAAAGCCAGCAGACACCGCCATGTTTGCCATGTGCCTTTCCAACTGAGAGAGAAACGTTGAATGTCGCTGGCCTTCTTGAATAAAGGTATCTTTCCCCGGATGCCTTAAATTGGACATGTCTATAGACTTGTTTTAATTGGGACATTTTCTCAGCCTTAGAACTGTAAACTAGCAACTTATTAAATTCCCCTTGATAAAAGCCATTCCATTTCTGGTATGTTGAATTCCGGCAGCTAGCAAACTAGAACAAGAAGCCAGCATTGAGAACCACTTTCTGAGAAGTAGCACAGATCCTCCAGTTTAGCCAGCACAACTGAGCACCTACTATGTGCCAGACAGACCTATGTGCTAGGGGCGCAATGCAAGTGTGTATATCTGAAGGCAATGTTCCAGTAGGGCAGACAAACCAGGAGGATGAGAGTTTAGGAGCCACAGCAGATGGCTCCACTGAAGTCTGAAAAAGTTCATAAATGGCTTATGAAGGATCATGCCATGAAGATTCCAAACCATGGAATCTTGAATAGGGCATGAGATTTTGTTGGTATGCCAAGTTAGTGTGATGCTCCAATAAATCCTAGAATAATTTGGACAGTGAATAAACAAGTATTTGCAAAGAAATGGGGAGAAAGGGGGAAAGATTCAACTGCCCCATTTGGAGAATTTCTGATATTCTGCAAGCAGTGCCGCTTATTCTGCAATAAGCCGAGCCCTTGATCTTGGAGTTCACCCCTATGAAACTTATTCCTGCAAAGGATAGGCTAAGTCTACTTAAAATTATGCCAAAGAGTGACCCCCAGAGAACATCTTTTTCGCTCTGATGCGGCCTCTCTCTCTCTCTAAGCCAACACGACAAGCAAACTCACTGCCCTCCCCACTCTCTACGTAGGATGTGACTCCCAGGGGTGTGGACCTTCCTGGCAACGCGGGACAGAAATCCTAGAATGAGCTAGGACTCAGCATCAAGGGATTGAGAAAAAATTCTAGACCAAAAGGGGGAAGAGAGAAATGAGACAAAATAAAGTGTCAGTGGCTTAGAAGATTTCAAACAGAGTCAAGAGGTTATCCTGGATGTTATTCTTACGCATTACATAGTTATCCCTTTTATAGTTTATGGCATAGTGGAGTGTCTAGAGAGAAGTAACTGAAACTGCAGAGCTGTGTTCCAGAAGCCTTGTTTCTTGAATATGATTGTATAACAATAATAGCTTTTACAATATGACTGTGTGATTGTAAAAACCTTGTGTCTGATGCTCCTTTTATTTAGGTTACAGACAGATGAGTAAAGAAATGGATAAAGAATAAACAAATAATTGGGGGGATAAAGGTTAAAATAAACCGGGTAGATGGAAATACTAGTGGTCAATGAGAGGGAGGGGTAAAGGGGATATGGTATGTATGAGCTTTTTCTTTTTTTTTTCATTCTTTTTCTGGAGTGATGCAATTGTTCAAAGAAATGATCAAGGCAATGAATACACAACTATCTGATGATATTGTGAGCCACTGATTTTACACCATGGATGGAATATTTGTATGTTAAGAATGTTTATATGCTGTTTTATCAATAAATATATATAAAAGAAGATCCCAAACCAGGCAAGCCTAGCTAAGAAAGAAATCACCTCTTCTCTGAAAAAAACCCTGGGCTGCCTTTCTCTGGCAGCGTTCATATACCTAGTAGAGTTCTACCTATTGGAGGTTTAAAAAAAAAGGCTCCCAAATGTGTTTTGAACACCATTTACTGTCTGGAAATGTTAATCTCTTCCCTTTTTCAAGATCAGCTCCTGGAACCCCCAATTCTGTAGCAGGCCCACTTGGCACCCAACTCAAAACCTATGAGGATTTGGATACTGGTTGACACTGATCTGCCACCACCCAAGCTTAACTTTGGACTTTGTAGATATGTTGCTGGAATTCTAAGCTGCAGTAAATAAATACAATCAAGTAAGCATTTGGGGTAGGGTGGAGAAAAGACTGCAGCAGTGGCAGTTAATCCCTGTTTAGAACAAGCCTCTTTTCTAACAATGTTCTGTGAAGACAAAGGAATCTGGAAATCTGTAGTACCAACCAAACAGGACTCTCAAATCAGATGGCAATGAATGCCATCGCTCTTCCTGTCAATCACTCCTAAGAGGAGAGGACAGCAGAACCAGAATGAGTTTCAGTGTTGCTCGAGCAGAAGATGAAGCCAATGCCAAGTATAGATTGCTCCTGTGAACAGATTAAGTGCAGGCTGCTGGACTGGAGCCACTAGAGTATCAGGTGGAGCCTATGCTGGCTACGACAAAAGCCCCTGGCTGCACCCTGAGTGATCCTCTCATTGCTATCTCACTGGGAAGGAAGCGCCTCATAAAGGAACTGAGAAAAGAGGGTAATTTTTTTCAGCCCTCATTACAAAGTTTTTCATCTTTAGTTTAGAAAACACAGCTCCTCAAGCAAAGCCCAAATAACAACTAAAATAATAACAGCAGCAGCAAACAGTGCCTACTACTCTGTGCCAGGTACCATTCTAAACATTTCACTCCCATTAACATTCATTTAATCTTCACAATAACTTAATGAGATTGGTGGGTAAGGAAACTGAAGTTCAGAAAGGATAAGTAACTTATTAATACGTAGGGGAAGAAAAATATAAACCCACATTCTGTCTTCAGCATGTGCTTCTTAACCCTAATCACATCCAGAAGAACTCTAAGGAAGGCAGAACCAGAGTCCAAGTGGTCTGGCCCTTTGCCACTCCACCTCAGGGGAACCCTCACTTGACCACAGTTTTGTGGGACGCATTTTCCAGATGGGCCTTGTCCTCCCTCATCTAGTCCATCATTTTAAGCTAGTAATTCAGGGGGTGAGAAAAGCAGACACAGAGGTCTTACAAAACCCTGCCCTACTCATCAGTCTCCAGAGAGAAAGACCAGCATCATCTTAGAAAGAAATCAGAAGAGGAGCGAGGCAGCCAGTAGCTGGCCCTGCTGTTTCTCTGGGCCCCTTGCCTGTTCCTGGTGCAGTACGCTTGGACAGAGGCCAGCAGGCTGGCACCACCCAGATACCTCTCTGACCACATCAGAAGTCTTCACAGGACCTCTGGGATGGGGGCCAGTCAGTTCAGCCACTTATTTGCAGCCAAGCAAACAGAAGCTGTATTTTTTACTCTTTTTCAAAAGTCAGCACTCAGTTAGAAGTGGTGGAGAGGGCAGAAGCCCACATCCTAGTCAGACAGCAGCCTTAGAATTGACCCTAACCCCTGACAAGTCCTTGCTTATTACATTCTTCCCTTTGTTTTGCTCCCAGCCCCTTCCAAATGGCCAGAACACACAGATCACTGCTGACGCTGCAGTGCTGATGAGCATCTTCCCATCCCTTTACAGGTTACAGAACCATTTTGCTAAGGTCTACTGCTGTCAGGATTAAGAGCTGCTCTGTCAAAGAAGACTCATCCAATAATATCAAAACACTGCACAAAATTAGAGTTCCAAACTTGATTAACTTTATCTGATCCTTTTAATTAACAGGCTGTTATAGTCTGGAGAGAATGACATTCATTGCTGAAGATGATAGGCTAGTCAATGCCTGCTTAAGTTCAAGACTTAATGGAAGTTCAAGATATAATGGAAAAGACAAACTTTGAAAAGGAGAAATCAAGCACTTTTCACATGTTTAAAAGAGAATTGTGTACATGTGAACATACTTCTATTGTTGCAAAAAAATTTAACTCAATGGAAATCAGTATATCAGATTACTGGTATAACAGGAATCTGGAAAGCAGAATTAGAATCACTGTATTTCTACAAACTTTTTACTGCAATTAAATATTAAACATTATAATTACATTCAGCATAATCACCAAGGCCATCAAAAAGCAGTACTTTTTACAAAAAGAAAATGAAACTGATGTCATGAATAAGCCCTAACCCAACTGCTATCACCAAAAACAGTCCAGCTTAGTTGAGGGAAAAAAGAGCCAGGTCTATATAAAAGCCTCATTCACCTGACTAATACCCAAAGCTTTTCTGTACCTGGCACCCCTGACTCAATCTCCCCACGAGGGGTCACTTAGTAGACATGCATGCATTATCTGCAGGGAAGGCCTAGAAATCTACTCCACTCCTGGGTTACATAAATTTCCAAGAAAATGAAAAATACAGTTATCTTCTTAGCTAACAGCCTATTTTTGAAGGCAAAACTCTGGGGCTGTCATTTACTCAACTATTCATTCAAATAAATATATTTGAGCACTGACTTTGTGTCAGTCCCTGTGCCAAAAAGGGAGAATAAATGGACACTCTGCCTTCTCAGAGCATTCAAGGAGGGGACAAAAACTAGCTATGAGATAACAAAATGTGCTAACTAGGAAAGGTGCTCTGTGAGAGTACTATTGGCCCCTCACCTCATCTCGGGGGAGAATGAGGGATCTCATCCAGTAACCTGACTCTCTACCACTGGGTGGAACCAGCTCAGGCCTCACTGTTGTTCCTGTTGCAGAACATTTTACTCTAACCATGCTCTGTGCCACCCTCATGTTCATGCTTCTGCTCTCTGGGGTTTGTTGTGTCTTTTCTCTTACAGAGCTCTTTCTAGCTTTTAAACTAAAGGCATCAGAGTGAGGTCATGAAGAGCACTGGTTCTAGAGCTAGACTGCCTAGGCTGAATTCCTTATTTTTCAACTTAATGAGACCTTAGGCAAGTGACAACACCTCTGAACCTCATCTACATAGTGGGAATCACTTACCTTATGAGATTGCTTTAAGGATTAAATGAACTAATACATATAAAGCACTTGGATAGTGCCTTGGTCCAGTGTAAGCACTCCATAATCAACAGTACCCCCAGATTGTCACTATTCTTACACAATCCCCACAACCCAGCTTACCTGCCTCCTACAGAAGTCAGTATATTTGCTCTGGCAGCCTCTGTGCAGGACAGCTCCTGGTGATGCAATTACCATTCACCTGTGGGCTCTGAAGACGATGCTGACTCTGCACTGAGCTATATCTCCCTTATTTCTCTCTCAGCACCTTGCTCTTTCCCTTCAAGGCTCTTAATCTCAGTCTGTGATTTTGTATTCATCTGGGTAATTAACCTGTACAAGGACTGTTTCATCTCTTCCAAGAGACTTACATTCTAGGGGCAGAAACCACATCTGTTTTGTCCACCCACTATCTATTTAACATCTAGTGCAATGCCTGCTTCACAGGAGGCACTGACAAAGTAACTGTTTCACACAGCAAGCCTCAAGGTTTGGTGAACTAAGGGAAGCAGTCATACACTAGGGAGGAGGGCTCATGCTAAGTGACACAAGATCTTCACAAATCCAAACACACCAGGCATGAGCCTTCACTAATTGCTCTGAATATAGTTTCCACGGTACCCAGGATGAACCTGGTTTCTTAGCAACTATTTATAACCATGCTAGATTGTAAATAGCATGTTTACATGGTGGAATATCCAGGCAGGAAAAAAAGATGCACTGTGTACCATGTCAGCTCTTAGGGAAAAATGATAGAAAAGCCCAGCTTTCAATGTAGTGTGAGGGCCAAAGGTACAGAACAGCCCATGAATACAAACTCCAAAGGGGGAACAGCTGGGTTGAGGAAGGCAAGGACATTTCATGGAGAAAGAACGTTCCTCTCAGGATCTGAAAAGAGGTGGAGGAAGCCACCATGACATCATGATTTAGGCTGTCTTGGCCTCTTTTCATTCTTGGCATCACGTCCATATTATTTCCCTGTTTACCCACTCTTAGATTTCCTTGTCAACCCAGAAACTTAGGAGAGAGAGAGTGTGTGTGGATGGATGGATGTAGGTATTCATTCATCATTCATCCCGTCCAAATATTTCCTAAGCAACTGTTCTCTAACCCCACCCTCTGTTGACCTTTGCTGGGGACCAATAAGTGACCCACACAGCCCCAGGCCTGGACTCACACAGGGAGCTCACAATCCAGGGGGTAAACTCACAACCCCTGCCTGTTCCCAAAGCTACATGGCACTTTCTTTCTCCAGAGAATTTCATCTCCAGTGTGGCCTCCTTTGAAGACTTACTCTGAAATGCCCTTTCTGAGCTCAAAGTCCTGGCCACATTTTTACCTTTCCATAAAACCTATTCTATGACATAACAACTCAAAAAAGGGAAAGAAAGTGTTCTTTGGTTATTTACACCTCATTCTCTTCTGAAAAGAATATGTGGTAGCTAGATGAAAGGGGCTTATGAGAGCTATAGACTTTTGCCTATTGAATGAAAGACCAAGATTACTCAACTTGAGTGAGAAGGCAGAGGGACAGAGACAATGGGAGTGTGAACTCTTAGCAAACAATGTGGGAATAGGTTATTAAGGATCTTTACAAAAGGTCATAACCTTTAACCAGTTAGGTATAAAATCTTTCACGAGGAAACTGAATTACATGTACAAGTTCACTGCAGTGTGATTTATACCATAAAAAAATCTAGAAATAATTTCATAGCCAATAATAGGATGATTACATAAAATATGATACACTGACAGAATGGAATTTTGTGTAGCTATTAAAATTATGTTTAAGGAGTTTTAAGTCCTTTTTTTTGCTATACTTAAATAAAATTAAAAAATATATATAATATCCTATATGACAATGATCTCTGCCATGTAAAAATATATGCATAGTAATACAACAGAATGAGGTAGGCACAATTATTACCAATCCCCCAATTCAGAGGTGCTAGAAAACTGAGGCTCAGGTCGCAACGTCACAGCGAACTCCAAAGCAATCGAACTCTTAACTGCTAGGCTAATTAAAAATAAATAATCACTTCAAAACGGATTTGGCTACCCCCCATCCCAAAATCTGCCAGTGTAGAACAATGCAAACCAGTCATTCAGACTTGTAGTCCAGGCCAAACATTCTATTCCTCCCCTAAAAAATGATTTGTGAGCTTGGCTCTCACCTTTTTAAGTGGAACATTCTGACTAGTATGAAAGAGCTGTAATTAACAAAAAGGGGACCAGAATAAAAAACATCAAAAAGCTGAGGCAAATTATGTAGAGGACAATTCTGAAGTTCCATGGACCCCTACTGCATGGGCCCTTATCTGTCTACTTTGTCAACCCCACCCTCTCTCTTCTCACAGAAATACACTCACTGACAGAGCCCTCTACATCTAGACCCACCCTGCGTGGTCACAAGCAGCAGGGAGAGAGGGTCTTTTCTCCAGCCCAGCACTTGAGTGGCACATGACCTTGACTCTGGGCATCTGCTGCTCTCCGCCAACCGCTCTTGCCAAGGGAAGATGGCACAGGACATTCCCGTGACTGTTGTCTGACAGTCAGAGAAAAGATGTGAGGCTTTAAACAAGAATTGCAGCTGGGCCTTGGGGCCTGCAAGCAGCTCAAACAGGCTAATGAGGGGGTGGGGAAGATGTGGGGCTGCAAACAAAGAAACCAAATGGTCACAGCCAGGCAGGTTGCTGACAATACTGCCCATTATTGCACTCTGGTTCTGGTGGGTCTCAGTTTCCCATTTGCAAAAGTGGAATAAGAAAATGTCACAGGCTCTTGTGACCTTCAGAAAAAATAATGGCTATAAAAATATTAATAGTGCTAATAGTTAATGCCTGGTTCAGTTCTATCAGAGACACAGCATAGGGTAATACTTAAATGCAAGGCTCTGGGGTGATTGATAGCCTTGGTCCCAATTCTGAAACACAGCACTTGCTGGTTTGGTGATTCTATACAACAGTCTTCTCCTCTCTAAGACTCAATTCTCTTGTGTGAAAATGAGATGATAATAAAATCTGTTCTCATAAGGGTGCTGTGAAGACTTATGTGATCATGATGCATGTCAAGTATGTAATCAATGTTTATTATTGCACACTCCGTACCTGGCCTTCATATACTCATGACAACCCTCTGAAGTAGATGTGGCATCTATGCCTATTTTCCAAGTAACTAACCAGAGTCTGTGTTCTTGCCAGCTCTCCCCTCTGATAGATAAGCACTAGGCACCTCAACTGCGATAACTGGTTGCCCTCTGCCCTTCCCCTTACCTCTCTCCTTTCTGTATGGCTGTGCCTTCTTCCTTTCTGAATGACTGTGGTCTCTGCCTTCTCTTACCACGGATACAGCAGTGGCACACAAAAACCACTGCTTTTTTTCTTTTCCCCTACCAATTATTTTTAAACATTTGTGGTCATGACAGCACAAATCAACAAGTACTCAGCTGCTGCCCCATTATCAGAACCCATTTCCCTGTGGCTGTCTCCTCAGTAGTTCTTGTCACTGCTGGACCCTAAAACACCTGCTGGGGAACTCCATGCCCAAATAACAATGGTTGCCTCCAGCCTGGTTAGCAAAGTTTTAAAGTTCATAAAATAAGAAGCTCCTTATGCAGAGAATTGAGCACCAAATCAAGGTGGGAATCTAGAGACAAAGCCATTTAAAAACCATAAAACAGGGAGGTTGAGGGTGGGATGATATGGAAAAAACTGTTTAAAAATGAACAGAGAGAAATAAATGCTAGAGAAAACGTGGAGAAAGAGATGTACCTATTCACTATCAGTAGGGACAATGAGAGGTACAGCCCCTTGGAGGGCAGGGTGGTGGTTCCATTGGAGGCTTGGGGTGGGGCTGCCATATGATTCTAAAACCCCGCTGGTCAGTATATAACTGGGGGAACTGAGTGTGGGGACAAGAATAGACATTTGCACACTGGTGTCCATGGCAGCAGTGTTTCCAATCCACATCAGATGGAGGTGGCCTAAGGGTACAACTGAGGAATGGAAGTGAGAACTGTGGTGCATACATACAAGGGACTACTGACCAGCCACTAGAAGGAACAAAGTTGTGAAGCACGCAACTAGGTGAATGAACATTAAGAACTGTATGTTGAGTGAAATGTCAGAAACAAAAAGATATATCATGTCCCACTCATGTGAACTAACTATAATGTAAAAACTCAGTGAACTGAAGTCAAGAGCATGGGTTATCAGGTTGGGGACTATTGTAAAGGGCCCCAGACTGTAAGCTCTTACAGCAGTCGCATATATATTCAGGAGTTGTAAGTTATTTCTAAATTCTGAGATACTGAGCCGTATGTTTATAACCTGGTCATTCCCAGAAACTTTGGGTTATTTATATGACATCTGAGACTCAGAGTTAAGAGCTCTGAAGTTATGAAAGTCAGTAGTACCCCTTACAGGAACTGTTTAAAAAGTTGAAAAAGGGATCTGACTTCGAACAGAAATATAAATGAAGCTGATCTGGATAGGACTAAGGCAAATTAGAATACAGGATAAAGGACGATATTATCCATATTTTAAAACTTCAACTTCTTTGTGAGACTAAAGGGATAAATGTTTATTTGGTGCAAAATTTATGTTTTGGGTACTGTATTTCCTAATTTAACTTGTATGGTCGGTTTACCTGAACACCGTAAGTACAGGGAATCTTGAATAGGGCATGAGATTTTGTTGGTTTGTCCAGGTTAATGTGATGCTTCAATAAATCCCAGAGCGATCTAGACAGTGAATAAGGAAGTATTTGCAGGGTACCCTTAGGGGAATGGGGAGAAAAGGGGAAAGATTCAACTTCCCCACTTACAGAATTTCTGATACTCTTGCAAGCAGTGGGGACAATCAAATCAACAGGCCAAGCTCCCAACCTTGGGGTTCGCCCCTATGAAACTTATTCCTGCAAAAGATAGGCTAAGCCAACTGATAATTATGCCTAAGAGTCACCCCCCCACCCCCAGAAGCTCTTGGGTGGCCCAGATGTGGCCTCTCTCTCTCTCTCTCTCTCTCTAAGCAGACTAGGCAACTGAACTCATTGTCCCCCCCCACTACATGGGACATGACTCCCAGGGCTGTAAATCTCCCTGGTAACATGGGACAGAAATCCCAGGATGAGCCAGGACCCAGCATCAAGGGATTGAGAAAATCTTCTTGACCAAAAGGAAGAAGAGAAAAATGAGAAAAAATAAAGTGTAAGCAGCTGAGAGATTTCAAACTGAGAGGTTATCTTGGAGGCTATTCTTATGCATTATGTAGATAACCCTTTTTAGTTTTTGGTGTATTGGAGTAGCTGGAGGAAAGTACCTGAAACTGTGGAGCTGCAGTCCAGTAGAATGTTTAAAGATGATTGTATAATGACGTAGCTTTTATAATATGACTGTGTGATTATGAAAACCTTGTGTCTGATGCTCCTTTCATCAAGGGTATGGAGAGATAAGTAAAAATATGGGTAAAAACGTGAACAAACAATTGGGGGGACAAAGGTTAAAATAAATTGGGTAGATGGAAATACTAGTGGTCAATGAGATGGGGGCTGAGGGATATAACATGTATGAGTTTTTTCTTTTTTCTGGAGCGATGAAAATGTTCTAAAAAAATGATTATGGTGATGAATACACAACTATGTGATGACAGTGTGAGCCACTGATTGTACACTATGGATGGAATGTTAGCATATTAAGAATGTTTGTATGTTGTTTTATCAATTTAAAAAAAGGAATGTTTGCACACTTGTGTGTTAAAACTTACTAATAAAAACAAAGAATCCAAATTTGGAAACCTCAGGGTTTTGAGCTTAGGGGAAGGAAGGAGATATGAATTCCTGCCTCATTTGGCTACATTTATGAACTGAAAGCAATTAGCTGCCTTAGAGAAGACCACCAAATCCCCCATGGAGAACCCTGAAGTCTGTATTCGCCAGCTACGAGAAGAGACAAGAGCTGCTGGTTATTAGTGCTAGTCCCCAGTTGTATGGATAGTTTAGGCACAGTCCTGCAGCCAAGCCTGGGGCACTACTAGGAGTGCAAAAGCCAAAGACCAACCATGCAAATTAGCATTTATCTAGATGGCTTCACAGGTTTAAACGAAATCTGTGAAGCCACAGGTTTAAAACAGGGTCAGATTCTCCAAACTCGAGCAGGCAGTCAAAGCTATCAATTAATCCACATTTATGAGGTCCAACTCTGAGTAGAGCCTGAGCTAGACAGTCAAGAATTGAGAGAGTCCAGAACCCTACCCTTGAGTTAGCTCTGCTGTCCAATGGATGTGATGGGATTACAGAAGGAAACCTAATTCAGACACTGGGAGTAAAGAGTTAGGTTCCCAGAGGTAAAATCCGAGCTGAGCCAGGAGGATAAGTGGGAAGGAATGAAGCAGGATTCTGGAATGAAGCAGGATTATATCAGGCAGAAGGAACATGTGTAGAAACAAGGAGATGACAGCATTGGGTAAAAAGCTTCTGGCAGACAGCAAGTATGACAGGGGTTAGGGCTCCAGGAGGACAGAAGGGAGTGGAAAGCAGAAAAAGGGGTCAGTAGTAACCAGGTTTACAACGCCAATCCAGGAAGTGTCACTTATGTTCTCAAGGCAAAAGAGAATCATGGAAGAGTTTTTAAGATATATCAGCCTGGTGACCTTACTGGAAAATGGATTAGGAGGGGATCCGAAGGCAAAGATCAGCTAGAAGTTGGGAGGGAGGTAGCCCTATGGAAGAACTCTTCCATCATATGGAGACCAGTGGGTATCCAGGTTTAACTTCTAGACTCTGCTGCGCAGAGAGCCACACAGAGCACAAGTCTAGGGTCTCTGTAAAAGGCAGGGCCAGGCAAGTTCTTGGAAGGGTTGGAACAAAACTAACAGCTCAACTTAGAACACTGATTTCCTCTGAGTGTACATATGCATAAAAACAGACCAATCAGGCAGCATTACACACATCCCATATCTTATCTTAACTAGCCACCCTCCCAACCCTCAGCAAAGAAAAGCTTAGCAGGGTGAAGTGATTTACCCACTAAGGGCCCTCGGCTGGTTTAGGGTTAGAGCAGAGAAATTGTCACACGTCTGTCAAGCTTGCCTTTTGCCCCTATGGTACTTTGCCTCCCAACCACCACTTGTATTCCTAGTAATGACCTGCCCAGTGCTCTCCACAAAAGCTAAAGGTTTGTTTGCAGTTACCACTGTTTATTTATGTGCAAATACACCCCCTACAGTCTGCTTTACCCTACTACTTGATGGAGGAAATTCTTTTTGCAGATCAAGTGCCCACAGTGGAGTCCATTCCAGCTTGCCCAAAATGATTGAGTCAGCAATGGGGTGGAACTTACTATCTCCTGCCTGATTCATCCAGGCTCTGGAGTTCTCACTCGTGAGGGGTGTTATTTCTCCTACAGCATTGGGTCCCAGAATCTTTGAAATTCTGGGGGAACCTTTATCTTCCTTCCTGAGTTAAGCGTACACAAGTAACTACAGATTAAAAACACCTGTTCTACAAGTAAGAAAACCACAATTTATTGATTCTCCTATTCTCATCCTAACTGAATTTTAACGATAAATACACTAGTACTTTTGAGAAAAAAAATTTTGATACTTCACATATACACTGATAGGGTCAGATTCAAAATGATTTTGTATTTAAATGTTCTTCTGGCTTAAGTATTCAATGGTGCAGATTTTGAAATTTGTAAGAACAAAATTTTTTTACAAAATAACAAAAACTTGCTCCAGTTTTTACAACCTTGTAAAATGTGTACTTTTGAAATACAATCAAGAAAGCAGTTTTCTGCCTCACAATTGGGGTGGGGTGGGGCAGGGAGAAGCACTCTGGTCCTATGATCTAATAGAGGAAGATAATGTATAGCATTAAACAAGCCATTCTAGAGGCTCGAGCAAGGCTTCAAGACTTTAAAGTACTGTTTTACCCATTCATCCAATAATTACATTTTTCCATGTTCTGAAGATTTTGGTTTTGCCTTTTTTTTTTGGAGGGGGGGCTATTTTAAAATTATTTTAGACTTTAAAACAATTAAAAGAAAATTCGCATCGGTAGAGTTCTACATTATCTAATCTAATGACTTTTTCCAAATTTTACCAATTGTCTAATATCCTTTAGAGCAACAAGAAAAATAAATTTCTCCCCTACTCTAGAATCCAATCCAGGATTACATGTTCTATTTAGTTACCCTGTGTCTTTATTCTCCTTTAATCTGAAACAGTTCCTCAGTCTTTTATAACATTTTTGAAGAGTAGAGGCCATTTATTTTATAGAATGTTCCTCAGTTTGCATTTGTCTGACATTTCCTCATCAATAAACTCAAATTATGTACTCTGGGTAGGGATTCCGACAGAAGTGATGTTGGTCCTTCTCAGGGCATCATCTCAGGAGGTGTGGTTATCCCCCTGACCTATTCCTGGCAGGCCAGTTTTGATTTCTTGGTTAAAGTACTATCTACCAGGGTTCCTCAATATTTCCCTTTGTAATGAATTAAAACGTACCTTGGGGGGAGATACTCTGAGACTATGCAACCATCCTGTTACTCAGCAAACTTCCTCCCACTCCCACTAGTTTTAGCACTCATTGATGACTCTTGCCTGAAAAACTTTATTACCATGGTGAGGGCCAATTATCAATTTTTCCCCCTTCCTCTTTCTACATTTACTGGTTGTAATTCTACTATAAAAAAAAGAGTTCTCCCTTCTCCCCAACTTATTTACTTATTCACTTATTTATCACTATGGACTCAGATTATTTTTAATATGGGTTACAATCTATTCCTATCATCATTTATTTTGATCCTCAAATTGTACTGCAGGTTGGATCACTAGGAACCGTCAAAGTTGTTCCTCTGTCTTTCTGATAAATCCCCAAGATTCCTTGGGCACTTACTAACTTTCTGAAATAGTAAGAGATCCCAAACTTACCTGTAATTTTCCTACCCTTTCCCTGGAATTGCATTTCTTCAAGGAGCCCATGTTCCTTTCAGTGGAAAAAGGTATTAAGCAAAGTTCTTGGTTCACTGCTACTAGGGTGCCTTTGCTTCTAAGCACTCTCAGTAGAGAGCTAGAAAATACATACGTAAAACTGTGCATAAACATTCACATGCACATACATGTCTATGTGCTCATTCTGATAACTCCAATTCCCACAGGGTTCCTCCAGCCTTTCCCACCTTCCATATTCAAAGAAACCCCTTTTCTAACAGTAAGAAAATATAGCTGTCATTATCCACAATATATATGCCTATTTACTCACTTCTAGAATAAACAGCAAGCAGATTCAAAATTGCTAATCCATGTCAGTGTGACAAACAAACCTACTAACTGCAATTCAGTATTTGCTTATAGCTTTTTATGTCTTTAGTCTGAAGGCACTCAGTCAAAATACTGTGTTCAAGAGCTATTTGGTTTAGTTCCTTTTTTCCCTGCCTCAGGATAATTATGTTACTCATTTTGAAATACAGTACTTAAAATTTAGAAATAAAAATACAAATGAGCAAACCAAGGCTTTAACTCAGCATACAGATTTCCCTTCTCCTATGGCACTACTTTCCCCTATATCTGGATGATCCTTCAGAAACGTGGAGCGCTTCACAAAGATAAGTGATAGATGGCAGGTATTTTATATATATATATATATATTTCATATTGACAAAACATAACAACATACAAACACGAACATTCTTAACATACGAACATTCCATTCCTGGTGTACAATCAATGGTTCACAATATCATCACATAATTGTATATTCATCATTATGATTATTTCTTAGAACATTTGTATCACTCCAGAAAAAGAAATAAAAAGAAAAAACTCATACATACCATACCCCTTTACTCCTCCCTCACTGACTACTAGTATTTCCCTCTACCCAATTTATTTTAACATTTGTTTCCCCTATTATTTATTTATTTTTAATCCATATTTTTTACTCATCTGTCCAAACCGTAGATAAAAGGAATATCAGAACAAGGTTTTCACAATCACACAGTCACACTGCAAAAGCTATATCATTATACGATCAGCCTAAAGAAACATGGCTACTAGAACACAGCTCTGCATTTTCAGGTACTTTCCTCTAGCCTCTCTAATACACCTTAAACTAAAAAGGGTGAAATCTATATAATGCATAAGAATAACTTCCAGGATAACCTCTCAACTCTGTTTGAAATCTCTCAGCCACTGACACTTTATTTTGTCTCATTTCTCTCTTCCCCCTTTCAGTTGAGATGGTTTTCTCAATCCCTTGATGCTGAGTCCCAGCTCATTCTAGGATTTCTGTCCCATGCTGCCAGGGAAGTTTACACCCCTGGGAGTCACGTCCCACATAGCGAGAGGGAGGGCAACGGCAGGTACTTTGATTCACTAAATCTGAGCTAGGACTAGGGAATCCGTGTTTTTCAAATGTTTCCTGGGTGATCCTAAAACTCATTCAACTGAGGAACCACTGGCTAACAAGAATAAAAGCCAAAAATCTTAGCCTAAAAAAGAGGGCCCTGATGGCCTCGTCTTGGGCCAGCTCCCACCAAGCTCTAGTCATTCTACTGCCCAATCTTCATACCTCTGGCCTTTTGCATACGCTGCTCCTCTGCCTGCAATACCGTCACCTCTCGTCACCATCTGACAATTATCTTGTTTGTTCTTTAATATCCAGCTCAGGGCATCTCCCCGTCAGTCAAACTTCACAATTCCCCACTGATGTCCAGACCCTCTGTTCTCCAAGCTCCCAAAAGCAGTTTGCTTTTGAAGTAACATAAATATATTGAAAAAGGAGAGAACACACTACTATAGCACTTCTGTAGCCCTGTTACAGCTCTCCTCACAACAAAGAAGAATTATTTGTCTTTTCCAATGTCTTATTCTCATTCATATGATGATTCCCAGGCATGGGATCTGGCACATAGCAGGTGCTCAAAAATGTTTGGTCTAAGATTATTTTCAGCTTTAATTCTATGGCTCAAAAAAAGCCTAAGTATTTTTCCACAACTCATTAGAACAGAAAACTGAGAAAGTGGATTGCCAAGGATTCTCTGATAAGCAATTCTCATCTTGAGATGAAGTCCATTTCTTCCTGCTCTGGGCTAAACCTTCATGTTATTGTTCATGCTGGTAATGAATGCTGTTTCCATACCAGACTTGATATTTTTAGCATTCCTGTTATGATAAACTCACAGTAACCTCAAAAAGAACAAATCAAAGTCAACTTTATGCCACAGGAAACCAGCTCACGCTTAATGTTTTGCAGCATGCCATGGGAGAATAATAAAAAGATGAGACCTTTTGCTCAGAGATGGCAAGGCCAACTCTCAAGATAGTGGAAAAATGCAGCAGGAAGTGTTCAGTCTGGCCATTATCTTATTAAGTAAACTGGAAAAACACTCAATACTCAAACAAGGCAAACACTCACACTGACAGCAGGGCAGCTGCTTCACCAGAGGCTGGAATTGTGAATGGGCTGTAACAAATGTTCAAATGTGAGTGGCAGACCATGACCAGGAAACAGAATTAAAAGCCTAGTGGGTGTGAGCAGGCAAGAAGACCCTGCAGAGACATCGCTGGGCAAGATATCATCTCTCCATATCATTTAAGGCCATTAAATAAAACAAACAAACAAACAAAAAAACCAATAGTTGCTAGATGGTATGTAACAGTTGGGTTATATAAACAAATGATTATATTGTTCCTTATTCTTCAAGAAGATACTAGAGAAACTGTCAACAATAGTTTCTCATGAAAATCAACAGACTAGAAATTAGGGAAGGTTTAATGATGAGAAATTACTTTCTGTACCTTCATCTACTGTTTAATTTTTGTGTTTTTTTTTTTTACTTACAATTAATTTTCTAACAAAAATAAACTTCAAAAGTTTCTCGGAGAAAAAAAAATGAAAGGCTATCTGGGTCAGAATTCAGATAATCTTTGTGTCTAATACACATCTGAACCAGAGTTTTCTGTAGTATGGTGGTGATCATGCTTCCCTAACATGTAAAGAATTCCTGATTTGAAATTTAGGAAAGCCATTCAGGTTAGAGATAGTATATTATAGCAGTTATGGGCATGGGTCACACAGCCCTCACAGTCTAAATCCTGGCTTCTGTCTATGAAACCAAAAGCACTTCAAGCAAGTCACAACTATACCCAACCACCATCTCCTTATGGGAAAATGGGTTAACAACTATACTTCACAGCTGTAGTCACTTGCAGGGTTGTCAGGAGTCTATAATATGTCAACGGCTCAGCACACAATCAGGTAAAGTAGCAAACTGTTCAATACACAATAACCATTTTTATGTACCACAAACACCAACACAGAGCATTGCCTAAAAAGTTTACTACTCAACTTGTAGGTTCCCCAAGGCCATTCCACAACCTGATTTCTGAATGTTACTAAGGTTTGACTACTTCATAATAACAGCACTTTTAATCACATCAATTTCAGTGTGCTTATCTTGATAAAATCCTTCCTTGTCCTTTTCAACATGTGATTGTAAAATGTTCTGAAGAGGGCCAAAGAGGAGAGTGGAAACGTTATACACCTGGCACTGACTGACAGTCATGATATTCCTCATCGTCCTTAGAGGTCAGGGAAGGAGGTACTATCCCCCAGCAACCTTACAGGTCAGGAGTCAGACTGGGAAGTTCACACACCAAAAGTCATCCCAGCTAAGATTAAGGGGGGAGCTGTGATCCGAGCTCAGGACTGAGAGCCTCCAAAACCTATGCTTTTTTTCCCTTGAAACAGAATTGCCCACCACTATATGGGCTGTACTTTTTTAAAAATTATTTTATTTATATATATTATATATTACATATTCACATACCATGTAATCATCCAATGTGTACAATCAATGGTTCACAATATCATCATATAGTTGTGCATTTACCACAATCAACTTTTATTTTCCTTTTTGTGAAAAATAACATATATACAAAAGAGCAATAAATTTCAAAGCACATCACAACAATTAGTTATAGAACTGATTTCAGAGTTTGTACAGGTTACAATTCCACAATTTTAGGTTTTTACTTCTAGCTGCTCTAAGATACTGGAGAAAAAATGAAATATCAATATAATGATTCAGCAATCACACTCATTTGTTAAACCCCACCTTCTCTATATAACTCCACCATCATTTTAATTTTTCTCCCACTCTTTAGGGGTATTTGGGCTATGCTATGGGCTGCATTTTTAATGCTACTGACTGGAGATCACATCCAAGCTGGGCAGCTGAGAAAAATTTGATTCTAACTAAAATCAAGTCTGCATGTGTGGTTCAGTAGTCCAAGAGGAGAGTGTTCACCTGCCATGAGGGAAACCCAGGTTCAATTTCTGGCCCATGAAACACCACCAAAAAAAAAATCAAACCTCAGAACTAACCGGAGGATATTCTGTTTAAATTAATAAAATGATTTCTAGAATTTTTAAAAAGAAGTATTATTAAAATGGGTAAAGTTACTGGTATAAATTGTACCTCAAAGAAGTTAACAGTGGAGATTAGAATCAAGATGGCGGCTTAGCAATGTGCACATTTTAGTTCGTCCTCCAGAACAACTACTAAATAACTAGGAACAGTACAGAACAGCTCCTGGGGCCACGTCGGTAATTGGACACACAGCGTACCCCAGTCTGGACCAGCTAGACCAGCTGCGAGCCCCCCCAGAACCGTGAGTTCCCCAAGAAGCGGTGGCCGGCGCCCCTCCCCCACAGGCTGCTTCCCAGAGGGGAAAGGAAAGAGACTTTACCAGCAGCAGGGGCTGAGCTCAACCAAACACCAACTGCGGCATTAATTAACAAATTCTGACTACTAAAAAGAGCCACTCGCTCAGGTGAACCTGGCCAAAGTGGAGGTCACTCATTTTTGTCCAGGCACCAAGGGGGAAGGGCTGGTGGAAAAAGGAAACAGAGGTTTTAATGGCTGTTTCTACAAAGGCTTGACTGCCTTTGGATTCAGCAGCAGGGCTCCTCAGGCTACAACTGCCCCAGGCATAGGCAGAAACAAGCTCCTCTGAGGGACTGTCTGGAGCCTGTGCCTTCCCCAGCGGAGGGGTGAAGCCCAATTCAGGTGGAATCCCTCCCTTAAGGAATTCAGACACCAGGGCTTGGTAATTTCAAGCCATTAAAACCAGCCTACAACCTCTCCACTGTCTCCACCACACCCCAGCAGGGAGAGTCTGCCAAAGTTAAAGGTACCGCATCATTTTATGCTGGTGGGACCTGCAGGCAGACAAGCACCACATACTGAGCAGATAAGAAAAACAGAGTCCAGAGACTTCACAGGAAAGTCTTTCAACCTGGTGGGTCTCACTTTCAGGGAAAACCAGCACAGGTGATTCTTCCCCCTGACAGGAGGCCTGTTTGGTCTGGGAAAATCCGGCTGGGGTCTATAATACCTAAGTGGACCCTCCTAAGGGTGGGGGGAAAAAGGCACCACACAAGCAGGGCAAGAAACAAGAAAACAAGAACTGAAAAATTCTCCTCTGTTAAACAAAACCTAAGCTAGAGGTCCACAAAAAGCTGAACTGAATGTCAAAGAACCGATAGACAACAAATTCATCCAGGAAGAAAACTCTAGGTAAAAGAAATGAAAGCAATCTCCAGAATAAACTAATTAAGGTAATTATGTGCCTAGACGCCAGCAAAAAAATAACAAATCACACTAGGAAAACTGAAGATATGGCCCAGTCAAAGGAACAAACCAACAATTCAAATGAGATACAGGAGCTGAAACAATTAATTCAGAATATATGAACAGACATGGAAAACCTCATCAAAAACCAAATCAATGAATTGAGAGAGGATATAAAGAAGGCAAGCAATGAACAAAAAGAAGAAATCAAAAGTCTGAAAAAACAAATCACAGAACTTATGGGAATGAAAGGCACAGTAGAAGAGATGAAAGAAACAATGGAAACCTACGATGGTAGATTTCAAGAGACAGAACACAGGATTAGTGAACTGGAGGACGGGACATCTGAAATCCAACAAGAAAAAGAAAATATAGGGGGAAAAATGGAAAAATATGAGCAGGGACTCAGGGAACTGAAGGACAATATGAAGGGCACGAATATACGTGTTGTGGGTGTCCCAGAAGGAGAAGAGAAGGGAAAAGGAGGAGAAAAACTAATAGAGGAAATTATCACTGAAAATTTCCCAACTCTTATGAAAGACTTAAAATTACAGATTGAAGAAGTGCAGTGTACCCCAAAGAGAATAGATCCAAATAGATGTACTCCAAGATGTTTACTAATCAGAATGTCAGAGGTCAAAGAGAAAGAATCTTGAAAGCAGCAAGAGAAAAGTAAACTATCACATACAAGTGAAGCCCAATAAGACTATGCATAGATTTCTCAGCAGAAACTGTGGAGGCGAGAAGACAGTGGGATGATATATTTAAATTATTAAAAGAGAAAAATTGCCAACCAAGAATTCTATATCCAGCAAAATTGTCCTTCAAAAATGAGGGAGAAATTAAAACATTTTCAGACAAAAAAATCACTGAGAGAATTTGTGACCAAGACAGCAGCTCTGCAAGAACTACTAAAGGGAACACTAGAGACAGATACGAAAAGACAGAAGAGAGAGGTGTGGAGAACAGTGTAGAAAGGAAGACTATGTGTAAAGGTAAAAAGAAGGAAAATTAGATATGACATATAAAATCCAAAAGGCAAAATGGTAGAAGAAAGTACTACCCATGCAGTAATAATACCAAATGTTAATGGATTAAACTCCCCAATCAAAAGACATAGACTGGCAGAATGGATTAAAAAACAGGACCCATCTATATGCTGTCTCTACTCAAAGGACATGAGGGCAAGGACACAAACGGAGATTTGCACACCAATGTTTATAGCAGCATTATTTACAGTTACCAAGACATGGAAACAGCCAAAATGTCCATCAACAGACGGGTGGCTAAATAAACTGTGATATATACATACGATGAAATATTATGCAGCAGTAGAACAGAATAAAGTTATGAAGTATGTAACAACATGGATGGACCTTAAGGACATTATGCTGAGTGAGATTAGCCAAAAACAAAAGGACAAATACTGTATGGTCTCACTGATATGATATGACATTAGTGAATAAACTTGGAATATTTCGTTGGTAACAGAGACCATCAGGAGATAGAAATAGGGTCAGATATTGAGTAATTGGAGCTGAAGGGATACAGATTGTGCAACAGGACTGAATATAAAAACTCAGAAATGGACAGCACAATACTACCTAACTGTAATACAATTATGTTAAAACACTGACTGAAGCTGCATGTGAGAATGATAGAGGGAGGAGGGCTGGGGGCATAAATGAAATCACAAAGAAAGATAGATGATAAAGACTGAGATGGTATAATCTAGGAATGCCTAGAATGTATAATGATAGTGAGTAACTGTACAAATTTAAAAATGTTTTTGCATGAGGAAGAAACAAAGGAATGTCATTATTGCAGGGTGCTGAAAATAGATGATAATTAATACTTTAAAATGTCACCTTATGTGTGAGACTAAAGCAAAAAATGCTTATTTGTTACAAAATTTATATTTTGACTAGAGCATTTCCTAATATAACTCATGTAGATAGTTTGATTGAACATCATAAGTACTTGGAATCTCAGGTAGGACATGAGATTTTGTTGGTTTGTCCAGAGTGATGCCCCGATGAATCCCAGAGTGATTTGATCAGTGACTGGAAAAGTATTTGCAAGCCCCCTTCGGGGAA
>PVIY010032888.1:0-22817 GCA_004026745.1 Myrmecophaga tridactyla
GCAAAACTGTCCTTCAAAAATGAGGGAGAAATTAAAACATTTTCAGACAAAAAAATCACTGAGAGAATTTGTGACCAAGAGACCAGCTCTGCAAGAAATAATAAAGGGAGCACTAGAGACAGATATGAAGGCAGAAGAGAGAGGTGTGGAGAAGAGTGTAGAAAGGAAGACCAGGAGTAAAGGTAAAAGGAAGGAAAATTAGAAGGACATATAAAAGCCAAAAGGCAAAATAGTAGAAGAAAGTACTACTCATGCAGTAATAACACTGAATGTTAATGGATTAAACTCTCCAATCAAAAGACATAGTCTGGCAGAATGGATTAAAAAACAGGACCCATCTATATGCTGTCTCTACTCAAAGGACATGAGGGCAAGGACACAAATGGAAATTTACACACCAATATTTATAGCAGCATTATTTACAATTACCAAGAGATGGAAGCAGCCAAAATGTTCATCAACAGATGGTTGGCTAAAGAAACTGTGGCATATACATACGATGGAATATTATGCAGCTGTAAGACAGAATAAAGTTATGAAGTATGTAACGACATGAATGGACCTCAAGGACATTATGCTGAGTGTGATTAGCCAGAAACAAAAGGATAAATACTGTACGGTCTCACTGATATGAACTGACATTAGTGAATAAACTTTGAATATTTCATTGGTAACAGAGACCATCAGGAGATAGAAATAGGTAAGATATTGGGTTATTGGAGCTGAAGGGATACAGATTGTGCAACAGGACTGAATATAAAAACTCAGAAATGGACAGCACAATACTACCTAACATAGTACAATTATGTTAAAACACTGAATGAAGCTGCATATGAGAATGATAGAGGGAGGAGGGCTGGGGCATAAATGAAATCACAAAGAAAGATAGACGATAAAGATTGAGATGGTATAATCTAGGAATGCCTAGAGTGTATAATGATAGTGACTAAATGTACAAATTAAAAAAAATGTTTTTGCATGAGGAAGAACAAAAGAATGTCATTACTGCAGTGTGCTGAAAATAGATGGTAATTAATATTTTAAAATTTCAACTTATGTGTGTGACTAAAGCAAAAAATGTTTATTTGGTACAAGTTTATACTTTGACTAGTGCATCTCCTAATATAACTTATGTAGATAGTTGGTTGAACACCTTAAGTACATGGAACTTTTTATAGGACATGAGATTTTGTTGGTTTGTCCAGGTGATACCCTGATGAACCCCAGAGTGATTTGATCAGTGAGTGGAAAAGTATTGCAAAGTCCCCTTCGGGGAATGGTGAGAACGGGGTAAAACTCAACTTCCCCAAGTTGAATTCTTGATATTCTCACAAGCAGTGTGGGCAACCAAAGCTATAGGCTGAGCCCCCAGTCTTGGGGTTTGTTCATATGAAACTTAATCCCATAGGGGATAGGTCAAGCCTACTTGAAGTTAGGCCTAAGAGTCACCCCCAAGAGAATCTCTTTTGTTGCTCAAATGTGGCCTCTCTCTCCGGCCAACACAGCAAACAAACTCACCACCCTTCCCCTGTCTATGTGGGACATGACTCCCAGGGGTGTGGATCTTCCTGGCAATGTGGGACAGAAATCCCAGAATGAGCTGAGACCCAGCATCAAGGGATTGAGAAAACCTTCTCCACCAAAAGGGGGAAGAGTGAAATGAGACAAAGTATCAATGGCTGAGAGATTCCAAACAGAGTCGAGAGGTTATCCTGGAGGTTATTCTTATGCATTAAGTAGATATCACCTTGTTAACCAAGATGTAATGGAGAGGCTGGAGGAAACTGCCTGAAAATGTAGAGCTGTGTTCCAGTAGCCATGTTTCTTGATGATGATTGTATAATGATATAGCTTTCACAATGTGACTGTGTGATTGTGAAAACCTTGTGTCTGATGCTCCTTTTATCTACCTTGTCAACAGATGAGAGGAATATGTGGAATAAAAATAAATAATAGGGGGAGCAAATGTTAAAATAGATTTAGTTTGAAATGCTAGTGATCAATGAAAGGGATCAGTAAGGGGTATGACCTGTAAAAATTTTTTTTTCTGTTTGTTATATTTTTCTGTTGTCTTTTTATTTCTTTTTCTGAATTGAGGCAAATGTTCTGGGAAATGATCATGATGATGAATATGCAACTATGTGATGATATTGTGAATTGCTGAGTGTATGTGTTGGGAACGTTTGTGCTTCTTTCTTGTAATTTTTTTTTAATTAATAAAAAAATTTAAAAAAAGCAATATCTTCCATTCTTAGGGTGAATGGAGCACCCAATTTAAAAGTGTTCTATGGAATTAATGATCCTACTGCTTATGGGTTGAATTTGTCCCCAGCAAAAGATATATTCAAGTCCTATCCCCCAGCCCTGTGACTTTATTTGGTAATAAGGTCTCTGAAGATGTAATCAGTTAAGATGAGGTCAAACTGGATTTGGGTGGGCCCTAATCCAATGTGACTAGTGTCCTTAAAAGACAAGGGAAATTTGGACAAAGAAACAGACAGGACACAGTGAGAAGGCGGGCTATAGACAGAGGCAGAGGCTGGAGTGAGGTAGCTACAAGCCTAGGCATGTCAAGGATGGCTGACAAACACCAGAAGCTAACAGAGGCAAGGAAGGATTCTCCCCAACAGATTTCTGGGAAAGCATGGCCCTGCCACCATCTTGAGTTTGGACTTCTGGCTACAGAGCTGTGACACAAGACATTTCTGTTGTTTTAAGACACCTGGATTGCGGCACTGTCATGGCAGCTCTAGCAAACTAAGACACTACTGAAACTTTGGTGCCCATTCCATAAGAAAAGGCTTAGAACAAAGACATCAGCTTTGGGACACACTAATGCAATAAAAGAAAAGAAAATATACTCGCAGAAAGTTTAGGTCAGGAAGGATTCAAGCCAATTCCACCGTGTGACTGAGGAATTTTAAAAACCACTTTTAATAACCTGTGAAATGCCAGTAGTTTGAAACATTATCTGAACCTCCACCGATTAGTGTCCAAACTACTACATTTTGTAATAACAAGCAGATGAAACTGTATCAGTAATTTAATACAATACACCTCTGGTTTGGTAACATAAAGTAAAAAAGTAAATCATATTTGAGTTTAGCCTCCCAAACTCTCTGTAGGTCTGTAGGTCTGTAGAACATACAATAAACTCCTTACCTTGGGATCAGGCTTATTATTTTAAATAAGATCATCTGCTGCCAAGTCTGGTGTTCAGAAATTGCACAAATCATAGTGAAATGCATTTAGAATGCATAAATCAATGCATCCAAGCGCCACTTCAAACAAATGTAGCATTTAAGGATAATCACTTAATCTTTCTATGAGTGAGGAAAATGAGAAGTCAGTAGCTGCAAAACAGCAAGCAGAACTCAGGTAATGCTCTTGATATGTTATGAGACCTTACCTGGGAAGGCTGGGGCAGGGCTCATGGCAACAGGAACAGACAGGAGGCAGGAAAGATACGGAGTAACTATGGAACCACAGATAACTCAATCCAACCCTTCTGAATATCCATTCTCTCTTTAAAATGTTCTGGAAGCTTCTATATTACCTACATCTGAAAAGATGTCCATGCTTCTTGAACTTGCTCAAAAAAACATCAGCATCATATTGAGAACACCGTGAGCTTTCCTCTGTGCAGCACTGTTTTTTTTTTTTGTTTTTTTTTTTGTTAAGGCAAAAGGTGCCACAGAGCTGGACTCCAGGGATGGCAAGATGGAAGAGCAACCCAGTTTCACCTTAAATGCGGGTGCAAGATCTTTTAGGCTAAATAAACAACCAACATTCGTCCTAGCAGAATTATAAATTGGAGGGAGAGAAATGTCACCAGGAGTAGTTGGAAATAAGATTTTTTAAAAAGTAGAAAAAAAAAATCAAAGAGCATTTACGCCTCACCCTGAAGGCATGAAAGGATAATCAGCCTATTTCAACATAAAGTTCCTGGGAAATCATGGGAACATTTTGGAAACAGTGAGACAGCAAATGGTAAGGGAAGGTGGTGAAGATAACAGGTCTCTGCTGTGATGGACTCCCTGAATTATACGCTTGGGAGTGGCTGGGATGGGAAATTTTGTGTTCTGTATATGTCACCACAATTTTTTAAAAAGTAAAGAGAGAGAGAGACTAAACAGACAATGACAATTAAATGCAATATGTGATCCTGGACTGGATCTAATAATGAAGGAGAAACTGCCCAAAAGGACATTATTGGGATAGGTGAAAATGATGGAATATAGACAGTAGGCTTTATATCAACGTTAAACTTCCTGAACTTGATAGCTGAACTTAAAGAGGTTACATAAGTGAATATCCTCACTCTTAAGATACACAAATGGAAGTATTAAATGTTCAAAAGGCACAACCTATTCTCAAATTTTAGAGAAGACAGATAGATATATAAATGGATAGATAGATGATTGATAGAATGCTATAACAAATGTGGCAAAATGTTAAAAGGTATCTGGGTAGGGATATATCAGAGTTCTCTGTTTTAGATTTGTTCTATGTTTGCACCTGTCCTCTAAGTTTGAGAGTATTTCAAAATGAAAAATTTTGGAAAAAAAAAAAAGTAGAAGAACATCAAACAGCATTATCAGCCCCACCTTGAAGTCATAAGATGATAATCGTCCTGTTTCAACATAAAGACAGTTCCTGGGAGTCATGGGAACGTTTTGGAAACAGTGATGCATCAAAGTACCCATATAGAAAAACTGATACACAAAATTACAAAGCAAATCTGTTTGTCTGTTTTTTGTTTTGTTTTTTTTCTTATGACGGCAACCAGCTTAGAAATTTGGCATTCATTGCCAGGTAATATCTAAGGGACCACACACAAAGCAAGGGAAACAGGCCTGCCTTCTAAGAATTAATGAGCACACTCCTACCCAGTGCACTAGTATGCAAACTATTGTATCGGCATCCCCATCCAACAAAATATTTTCAGAAATGCCCATCCAAAACAGTGTGATGTGTGCAATACTCATTTATTCAATTAATCTATGAATTATATAAATGAATTGTCCAAAAAATATGCACTTTATAAACAGAGACAGAAATTTAAATGCATAAAACAACATCTGAACTCTGAAATTTTCTTCCCACCCCCTAATGGATCCATTTTTCACATCTATCCAACACCGAAGACATCTGCTCTAGGACAGTCAGTCTGCATGCGAACTAAGATAAAAATAAGGAAATGCAGCTATGGAAAAACTCATAGGAATGCTGCATTCCTAGCCACATAGCCCCACCAAGTGCCACCACGGACAATACCAATTCCACCTTCTCTCCCCTGCTTTTTACTGCGGGACCTCTTCCCACCCAAGGCAGGTGGCCATGTCTGCCCACCTGGATGGCAGGTAGGGTCTGCAAGCCCCAAGGGAGCTCTCCAGAAGCAGAAAATGTGTCATCTAAGGTTAAAAAAAAAAAAAAAAAAACCTACCCCCAGCTCTGTTAATAATAGTCATCATTTTGTTGGTTTTCTACCTATTTATTGCAAAATTCCTCAGTTTCCTCAACAGTAGAACCAAAATGTTTTTATGACACATCTCATGAGTATCAAAATCTCCCAGAAACTAAAGGAGTTAAAATATCACCACTCAAGAGATCAGGTCCATAAACATGCAGAAAATATTGGGCTGGTCTGAAATTATCAGCTAGTAACATTTCCTCTCACTAGGGACCATTAAATTAAGTGGTGTTTTTAATTAAAAAAAAAAAACAGCATTAAATCCCTTCACCAGGAGTTTATAAAATGAAGGAGGCATTTTTGTAACCCCCTCACCTCCACCCACTAGGGCAATGCAATGTACCATGACTGGCCAAGATGCAATAAGTAAATACACACTTGTAACCATAACCCTCCCTTTTCAGTGTGGCTGATCTTAGACACAGATGGGCAGCCAAGAAATTTTGGTACTATAGTCTGGAAGAATGAAGACTAATAACAAGCAAGGAAAACAATTTAAATCAATTTAAAAAAATAGTGAAGCTTTGGTCTTCATAGATTGGGGGGAGGCAGGTCTGTTTTCATCTTCCAGAAGAGACCCTCTTTCTCTAGCTAGCTTCCAGTCAGAAAGCCACTGGTGACAGAAGGAGCTCTTGCTTAGGAGTTAATAAACCTATAGCCTCTCGATGGAATCTGACCTGCTGAAGTCACCCTTTCAAAAAAAAACTCCCTTCCCTTCACATTTCAAGCGTTTATTATACTCCTCAGATGCTTCTGCTCACCTCTAGCTATAGATTCTGTCCACAACCTCCTACCTGCCTCTCCACATAGTACTTTTCTCCTTAACAAACTCTTCCACTTCCTTTCACACTCTCATCTACTAAAATCTTTGTCTCCAGCATAAATCCTCTCTTTCTAACTTCCTGTTGGACCCTCCATGTGGTTTTCTCACTGACAGGTCAAATTTGACACACATGCCATTTAGGACTGAAACTTTCTAAGCTTATGATTTCTCCTGGATGTCAGCATGATTTATAAAAGTAACAGTCTTTGGATTTGGATACATCTAGCCTTAATCTGCTGCTTAATGTCTGTGACATTGCGTGAGCTATGTACATGTCAATGAACCAATTCTTCCATCAGCCTAATAGGAATAACATCTACTTTACACATCTGTGCTGGAAATTAGTCGAGGCAAGGCACGGTAAAGCACTATTTCTGGACATTTGGTTGGAACTTGATGAATGCTAATTTCTTTCCTTCCTCTTCCTCTTTATCTCTGCCTTTTTTGCCCAAATAATGTTATATCTTCTGAAATATCTTCTCTCACTATCCTGTCACTTTTATTCCTATCAAAATTCTTCTAAATTAGGTCTCCATGCTATTACTTCCCAATGCTAATATTCCTCTTTATTCTCCATCACCCTCCGATCCATCCAACAGACACATCACTGCAAAAATAATCTACATAATGCACGTTTGAGATGCACTTCATGTCCATAGAGAATGCCACCATCTCTTCTGCAATAACTGAGGTACAAACTCCCCTGGTGTAGACAGAGTAAAAAGCCATAGAAGAAGTGGAGTATGTTTCAGAGAACGAATTTTACACAAAGACTTACTCAAGAGGTGAGGAAGGGTAGGGGAGTTGGGGCAGATTAATTATGGAATAAAATTTGAAATTTGAATTATCTTCTAAGATGAAATATCCACTTAAAAAAAAAAGACATTTGCAGCGGCTAGAAATTAATTCTCTTTTAATGTAGGGGTGTTTTCTTGGAAACTTGCAAAGCTCTGATCTTCCAAGATGCTCTTCATCGCTTTTCTTCTCTGAATTCCCATTCAGTTACTTGATACTGGATTTTCTTAATCCATCTCCTCTGAAAGGACCGCAAGGTCGTGAGCAAAGGAATCAGTTACTCTTTGCCACAGTGATTCATGTCACATGTCCCCCAATAACTGTTCTCCAAGACCTAGTATTTTAGTTTGCTAAAGCTACCAGAATGCAATATATCAGAAATGGACTGGCGTTTATAAAGGGGATTTAGAAAGTTACAAATTTACAGTTCTAAGGCCATGAAAATGTCCAAATTTAAGGTATCAACCAGATGATATCTGGACTCTGTAGAAAGGCTGCTGGCATCTGGGATGCCTCTAGCTGGGAAGGCACGTGGCTGAAGTCTGCTGATTCTTGCTCCCAATTTGTTGCTTTCAACTTATAATTCAATGGCTTTCTCAAAATGTCTTGAGGGTCTTCTCTTAGCATCTCCAGGGTGTTTCTCTCCTTAAGCATCTGTGGATGCTCTTTCAGCTTCTCCAGGGCAAACTGGATTTTATCTCTTAGCTTCTCTGGGCTCCCTCCAGGTTCCTGGGTCCTCGGGTTCTGAGGGTCCCTGCTTAGCATCTCCTGAGGTGCTTCTATCTGAGCTTACTCCAAAAAGTCTCTCTTTTAAAGGATTCCAGTAAGCAGATTAAGACCCATCTTGAATGGGCAGGGTCACATTTACATGGAAACAACCCAATCAAAAGGTCCCACCTCTACAATAGACCTGCCCCGTATGATTTGATTTAAAGAACATGGGCTTCCAGAAACCTACAACCTCCAGATGGGTCCCTGGTCCAGATAAGTCCTGACACCTAGCCCAGCCTCTCCAGAACATCAGATAGTTCTATCTCTCTACCCCATATTAGTGACAGAACCTTCCAATATCAAAAATTTAGAATTGCCATAGCCCAAAAACAACCCCAATGAGAGGTATGGAAAGATTAAAGGTGATGGTGGAATCATACATAGAAGATAGGACTTAACAAATGAATATGAATGCTGAATCATTGCATTGATAAATCCTTTAGTCTCTAGAGTAGCTAGAAGAAAAATCTAAAATTGTGAAATTGTAACCCGTGTCAAAGTCTGAAATATGTTCTACAACTGATTGTGCTGCTGTGCTTGGAAATTTATAGCTTTTTTGTATATATGTTATTGTTCACAAGAAAAAAAAAGGAAAAAAAAGTCAATTGCGATGATAAAAATGTATCTAAGCCCTCTAACCTCCTATATTCTGGAGCAGCTAGAAGAAAAAATGTGGGAGGAGTGTATGGTAGCTCATGACAAACTCTGGGATCTGTCCTGTAACTACTTTTTGAAGAGTGCTTTGAAACTTATTGCTTTTTTATTCCTTTGCTTTGTATATATGTTACACTGAACAATTTAAAAAGTTTAAAAAAAAAAAAGAACATGGGCTTCTCTGGAGGACATAACAGTTTCACACCAGCACACCTAGCAATGCCATAAAAAATTAGCCAAAGGAAGCAAAGGGATAAAATTTAGTCCCCCACAGAAAATTTACAACAGAAATATCCAGCAGGTGCTTTTAACCAGCTCTCTGCCAGCCCAGAAGTCCTCTCACTTGAACCCTAAAACAGGGTCCATTCTGGGTGTTCCAGGGAGCTCCAGACCCCAGGACGTAGAGCATATGCTGAGGAGGAGAAAGGCGTAGCTCCCATGGTACCATCTTTGTCATACCTTACTAGACAGTAAGGCTGCCCTTCAAGCTTGCATCTCTTGGTAGCCAAGATTGAAAGGTCTGGCGGTCTTTGACTTTAATATATTGGCAGATTGGAACACACTCATGGACAGCACAGAAGTTTAACCTCAGCTCCTGACTGTCGCAAGTCCTGCTCATTATTCTTAAACTGGCCCCACTCTTAATGCCCCCTACCCCCCACACACAAATTATGAAGAGTCTGGGTACATAGGCTTTCCTGTGGCAACATTTCCTGTGGAGCTGAAATTACCACCCTCTCCCACCTCGAAGCCAAGGCCTCAAGTGCTCAGCAGGGTGGGGGTGGGAGGTGTCCACAGCAAGTCCTCAATTCAGATGCAGCTGGGCTTTAAGTTCAGCTTGGGGGGGGGGAGGTCAGAATGATTGTTCCACAGCCTCCTACACGCTCCTCGTGACTAATACTCATGCTGGGAAAGCCTTTCCTCCCAGCTAGTTAGAACTGACAGTTCCATATTTAAACCAAAGCGATTCTCAGAGGCTCAAGACTCATTCCCAAGCTCCCCAAGCCTTTCTGGAGAAATTCACCTTGAAAGAAAACAAGTTGAGCATCTGGGCTTAGGACTCCTTTCTAATTCTGCTTCTTCCATGGGGCAAGAGTCTTGAATTTTCCAAGGTTAAACCAAAAAATATACATGGAGGGTATTCACCTTTGAGTATCAGGATAACTTCTTAACATGAAGCAAATCACTTCATTTTTCTATGGTTTCAGATTCTTCCTCAAAAAATTGCAGTACTTAGGAAGCACTTTAAAAATGGCGGTCATCACTGAGAAGTGCGCTGTTGGGTATGGCGTGCAAAAGGAGGGGAAGGTATTGCATCCATAATAAATTGTAGGGATTTTTTTTCCAGTAGTGATTTTCCATTCAAAATAGGAGGGAGGGTGATTAGTCAAGTACATTCACTAAATAGAGCTTGCTGATCAAAATAACATCAGCCTTCTGCTGCTGTCGGTGCCTTCCTTGCACAAGCCCCAGGACGTGGGACTGTATGTGGCCAGAACTAATGTCAGCATTAGAGTGCCAGCTCTTGAACCACCTGTTCCATTCTGTTTCTTTCACTTCGTCCTCACAACTCCCAGGAACAGCCTGCCATCTGTGCTGTACCGCCCGGCTCGCTTGGCTTGCCACAAAGGTAAATAAGATCCCAATGTCATTTTTCATTCCCCCCTCCCTGAAAAAAAAAAAAGCTTCATTTGATTATTGCTTGCAGACCTCAGTCTCAATTCATCTCAACCTGATTTGATTTCACGTGTGTTGAGCACCCACACTGAGGAAGGTGCACAGATCAGGACTCCATGGGGGAAGCTGCGAAGAGGAAGGCTTACTGCTCTGCTCCGTAAGAGCCTAAATGATCTTCCATTTGGGGGCATGGAGGCAGAAACGAAACAAGTGTCCCAAAGCATGAGAAAAGGCAGAAGAGCTAAGTGCCACAGGATGAACTTGAAGGGGAGTGCTACAGGGAGGGTGGGGCGCAGCTTAATGAAATTCTTCATACCAGGATAATATTGGTACAGTTAATACTCTTTTCAGTTCAATGCCTGCTTCAACAGCGTAAAGGTAAAAATACAGTTACCTTTTGAGAATATACACAATAGGATAAAATGGCAGTTTAATTTGACCAGGGATTTTTTTTTTTAAGCTGGACTTTATGATTGCTGAGTTAAAAATCTGATGATCATTTTGCAATTTTATTTAACCAATCCATACCAGAACATTGCTGAAATCTTTGGGGAAAGGGAACATTTCTAATTTTGAGTATTTTTTTGTACGTGGATAAATAATTGTACTATAAAATCACGATACAGAGGAAAATACCCATTCTTAAAAAAGCTCATTCAAAAGGTTTTATTTAAATAGATAAGAAAAAGTAATTTCAAACTTTGGGCTATTTAAATGTGGAATGGGACGGGGCATGCTGAAGATCTCTGTATGGAGTTTTTGTTATTTTTTGTAACTGTCCTATAAGTTTAAAAGCATTTCAAAATAAAAAGTTTTTTAAATGTATGGAATAAAGGAATAAAAAAAGAAAAACATTTTTTTAAATATATGGAATAGATGATTTTCATCCTAAAAGTTACAAAGGATTTCCCAAAAAGAGCCCCATATCCAAAAGTCATCATTTTAGGACAGATACAAATGATGACATATGAAACAAAAGAAAAAAAAAAATCCTGGGTGTCTATAAATCATTCCCATGATAAAGAGATAATACCTAGGTGTTGAAACTCATGTCTCTTTCATTTCAAATACTTGGGTTAAGAAGAAAGAGTCCTTTCATTTCTAATTTGAGGCTGGACTGGATTCGTTATCAACTCTTCTCAAAGGCACATCCTTGGGAGGCCCTCTCCTAAAAGCATGGGCAACTCTAGAGAAATACTCTATGAATACATGCATCCTTCTCACACTGTGCTATGTGTTAAAAGAATAGCACCAGGGTAAGTTAAAAAAAAGTAAAGACCCATTCCACAGTATACAAAATTAAAGAGAATACTAACTAATACCTTTGTGATACTTAATAATGTGAAAAGTGTTTCTATATATATTAAATAATTTGATCACTGCAACTACCAAGGGGGAGGAGATGCATATTACTCCTACCCCCATTTCTATATAAGTGGCATGTCCATGGACTCCTGGATGGGAGGGTGACTTGGTCATCATCGAAGCCCAGGTTCTACTTCCTTCAAAAATGTCTTCGTTCTCATTTCACTCCTCCATATTGATTTCCAATAGTTATACATATTCTATGGAAATAGAGGGAACGTTTCTAGGTACTCCAAGAAATATGCATTCTGTGGCCAAAACTTGGAACTTCAACATCTGCAATCCAGAGATGCATTTTACTTTATTTAACCCAATGTTTCCCAAACATTCTTAATCATGGAACCTTGTTTTGGGAACTATCTGTTAAAGATCTGTGGAAAAAGTAGTGTCTCATGGGTGACTACTATGAGAAACCATCTTAAGGAAATGTACTCTTTTATATTATTACAGATTCAGTTCTATTGTAGAATTAAGAGCCAAATAAATCACGGTGTTCATTTAATTCGCAGCGCCAGCACTATCCTCACCAGGTAATCTTCCCACATCAAATTTCTACCTTCCCTCTTCGAAATTTTCCATCAACCATAAAAACATCACACACAGACCACAAAGGACACAGTAATAACCAGCCTTAAATCATTCTTGCTTCCTACCTGCCCACCTCTTACTCACTGGGTATAGATCAGATCGAAATGGATTGTGTGTGTGTGTGTGTGTGTGTGTGTGACAGAGAGAGAGAGAGAAAGAGAGAGAGATACTTAAAAAATAAGAACACAAAATATAATGGTAAACATACTTAACCCTTTTCTTGCAAGGCCTGGCATCAGGAAGTCAGAGAAGAAACAATTATATCACTCTACCTTAAATAAATATATTGGAGGTAGGAGGTGCAGGTTGAACAGGAATACAGGTTTTGCAGGTGATTTAATTCAGCAACAATACTCGGATTTGAATTTTAATATACCTCATTAGCAACTTCTTTGCACTAATTACAGACAAAAACTTCAAAAACCACAAACTAAAGTTTTTAATCACGGCTTTTTATTTTCTTTCTTTTTTAACACAGTGTATCCAAACACCTTTAAGACACAGCATTGAATTGTTCAAAAACAATCTGTAACAAGGAATGCATATTTAATTCTTGAAAACACTTTGATATCTTCTTCTGGGATCCAATTAAAAATAAGTTTCCCATGCCTTTCAGAATGATAGAAAACACATCCCTGGTTTTCAAAGAGTAAAGTTGGTCATGTAGCCACATCACCACCCTCCCCTTCCTTGACATTTCTGAAAATGCAATTAACTGCTGACATTGGCCCAGTCTTTAGTGGAGGAAACATTAAACCTGTCAACTGTTACTTCTTGTTAGGGCTTGTGCTGTTTGTTTGTTACGTATGTTCCATTTATAATGGGAGTTTGTCAGCTTCTTTTTGTTTGAACATGACACAATGGGAAAAGCCCTGAAGGGTTAATTATTAATCTCAAAATGAAATCTGAAACAGATAAAGAACAGGTTTTGAGCAATGATGAAAGACACCCAAAAGCATCCATCAAAATAAGGACTGTTCCCAAACAAGAACAGTCTCAAACCCAACAGCACTAAATTAGCCATCTGAAGCCAAGGAGTTAGAGATATTGCTCAGAGCACAAATTTTGTAGATAGACAGACTCAGTGGAGATTTATCTTCTGCTACTTAATACTTAAATGACTATGGAAAGTTACCTCACTTCACCAAGTCTCAGTTTCCTCATTGGTGAAATGGAAATAATAAGAGTTCTAACATCTGATAGGTTTGCTGGGAAGATTATATGGAACAATTCATTGGAAACTATGCAGTCCACTGCCTGAGCCACAGAGGTCATCAATAGATGGCAGCCAGGGAAAACAATGTGGGGTCTTCCATTACATCCAGATATTTATTAGTCATCCTACTCTCCAGGCTCCTGCCCCATAATTACAAGTTTTCAAAAAATAAACAAGTAGGCAATAATGAAAAGACACTCCGGGAAATTAGTGTCTGGGTTAATGAAATCTCATTCCTTATTAATTACAATAAAAATACATGAAACTCTCACATAGAATAGGAAGGTATGTTATACAACAACTGTTATGAGGAACATCCAGTATCTCTCATCAAAGATAAATTACAAGGGCAAGAAATGACAACTCTTTACAAGACCATTGCCTTATAAAATAATACACCAATTCTCTAGGGCAGTTTTTTTTATAGCTCTGTACGTTTTTTAAAAAGATTATTATAACCCAAAATTAAAAGTCACAAAAGTTCATCTTTTAAATATAAGCAACCATTATTGATAAAGATGATCAAAGACAAAAATTTATGTCCTGGAAAGAGTATTGCCAATGGTGATCCATTATTACTGACACACAACTTGCCCAGGAGGCACAAAGCAAACGAGACTTTCAATCATATTAAAATACTTAGATATAGGGCAGGCCACGGTGGCTCAGCAGGCAGGAATGCTTGCCTGCAATGCCAGAGGACCCGGGTTCGATTCCCAGTGCCTGCCCATGTAAAAATAAATAAATAAATAAATACAATACAATACTTAGCTATATTAGATATTAATCCTATACTATTTATAGATATTAATTCCAAAGTGATATAATTAATTCTGTAAGCTTTAAAAGGTCACACTAATGAGGGCAAAAACCACATATCTCATGATAGGAGGTACCAGTAGCCAAAAAGGTTTACCATTAAATGAATTCAGAAAAGCCAGAAACCAAAAATATGACTCATCATAAATAGCCCATAGTTGTAAAGAAGTGGCAAGATCAATCTGAATTGCGAATTGAGAGCACAGTTCCTCTAGAGGGACATTATGTGATCGGATCAGTTTTTGTTAACAGTCATAAACATCAGCTATTACATATGGGGTAATATATGCCCAGCACTCACCCTTGGGAGGGTGGGAGGAGAAGCACTGTATCCACTCTGCGATATAGATATGACTGTGTCAATTAGCCAAGAAGCAGCCAGACCATAAACCCAGCCCTGGAAACCAGTGGCCCCCTATAGGGCCTTGTTTATAAGAGTCAGACTGCTATAGGAAGACTGAAAGTATAAAATAAAAGCTCTGAGTTCTATTTCTCATTCTCTTCTAGACTTGCTTATTATGCAACTCATAACTGTTGAACACTGACAAAGCATTAAATAAGGACACCAGTTGGATTATAAAGCTTGGGAACGCAACCCAAAGAGGAATTATACTCTGGGTGAATTAATCAAAACATAACCTAAATATTTAATTGTCTGTCCCTGCTATCCAGGTAAGATATTATACACAGAGAATAAAAACATTATAAGTCAACATGTAATTGAGAGGTCAAATATTCTGCAAAACAGTCTTGCAATGCTCTCCATAGTAATTTTAAGAAACTTCTTAACACTGGATTATACAGCAGTATTGCCTTCACAATCATTACCATGAAAATAAGTATAATTGTTAAAAAAAAAAAAAAACAGCTATAAGCTACAGTTTCAACTCACCCTGGATAAAGGCAGCAACAGCCACTATTTTTTCTTTTTTTAAAATGGGCAGACACCAGGATTTAAACCTGGGTCTCCAGCATGGCAGACGAGAACTCTGCCTGCTGAGCCACCGTGGCCCACCCAAGCAGCCACTATTTAAACACCACCCTGAGCAGATGTGAAAATGGTGGAGATTTAAAGGCCCTGTGCTTCCTCAGAGTTGGGGGAACAGTCAGCTGAAAGGCTACATCTGCTGGGCAGAACAGGAAAGCACAGTCTTGGGAAGCCATCAAAGAGGACTTTGGCCTCCTTCCTGATCCCGTCTCCCCAGGGCTCTATGGAACCAGTATGCCCCTCCTTCAGGGGTCCCTGGCCTGTTTTGGCTAGGAAATACTCAATTGGGAAAGTCGTCTCAGAAGTGAAACTCCTCCCAGAAGCTGCCCTCCAGCCAAAAGCATCTGGAGACAAGGAAAGAAGAGTAACAATTATAGGGGCAAAAAATAAAGAAAGAAAAAAACAGAACAGAACAAGATTCCCAAAGAAGAAGACAAGAAAAGGAAGCTTTCTCCTGGAGATAAAACAACTGCACAAGAAGTGCAATCATAAAAACTGTACCACATATATAGGGCAAGAATCAGATGAAGAAGGGCTAAAAAAAACTGATGAGTTAAATGCAGGCAATTCTAATGGTTCAGAATAAGTTGAAACAAGCGTCAAAAAACAACTTTTAACACAAAGCCAATCAACAATAAAACCCAAGGCAAAAGAGAGAAACCAACCTTCAGTGTAAACACAGGAAGAAAATCAGATGCCTAAATATCAACAAAAAATTACAAGCCATATTAAGAAGATGAAGATACAGCCCAGTTAAGGAAACAAATTAAAACTTCAGAAGAGAGACATAATTTGGAACAAATAATCAAAGATGTTCAAAAAAATCTCCTAAATCAATTCAAGGAGATGAAGGAAAATATGGTTAAAAAGATAAATGATAGAAGACAAGGTGTGAGAATAAAGAAAAATATTAAAGCATAAAAAGAAACAGAAATAACGGGGATGAAAGTCACAACAAAAGAGACTAAACATAAACTAGAGGCATACAACAGCAAATGTGAATAGGCAGTAGAAAGAATAAGCAAGCTAGAAGACAGGATAATTGAAAACTAGCAGACAGGAGAACAGATAGAGAAAAGAATGGAAAAAACTCAGCAAGATATCAGGAATTTAAATGACAGCATAAAGCACACAAACATATGTGTCATGGGTATCCCAGAAGAAGAGATAGAAAAGGGGACAAAAAGAATATTGGAGAAAATAATGGCCAAAAATTTACCAACTCATATGAAAAACATAAATATAAATGTCCAAGAGGCACAAGGTACTCCAAACAGAATAAATCCTAATAGACCTACTCCAAGACGCATACTCATCAGTATGTCAACTGCCAAAGAGAAAATTCTGAAAGCCACGAGAAAAAAAGAGATTCGTCACATACAAGGGATCCACAATAAGGTTAAGTACTGATTTCTAATCAGAAACCGTGGAGGTGAGAAGACAGTGGTATGATATATATTGATAAATAAACAGAAATTGAAAGAGTTCATCAACAAGAAACCTGGCCTACAAGAAAAACTAAAGGGAGTACTGCAGACTGAAAAGAAAAGACAGAGGAGAGTGTGATCTGGAGTGGTGTGAAGAAATGAAGATTATCAGTAAAAGTAACTAAAAGGGTAAAAAAGAAAGTATGTCACACTACTCTCACCAATAGACAGAACATCTAAGCATAAATAAGGAAACACTGAACTTGAATATGATACATGATCTAGACTTAAGACACATATACAGAACACTATACTCCAAAATAGCAGAATATTCATTCTTCTCAATTGTGCATGGATCATTCTCCAGGATAACATGTTGGGTCACAAAACAAGTCTAAATAAATTTTAAAGGAATGAAATTACATAAAGCACCTTCTCTGACCATAATGGAATGAACATGGAAATCAATAATCAGCAAACTGGAATATTCACAAATATATGGAGTTAAACACCACACCATACTTTAAGAACAGTAAATGGGTCAAGAATAAATTGCAAGGGAATTCAGCAAATATCTCAACATGAAAGAAAATGAGAACACAACATATAAAACTTATGAGATGCAGCAAAAGCAGTGCTGAGAGGGAAATTTATACACCTGAAGGCTTATGTTATAAAAAAAAAAGAAAGAAGTAAAATCAAAGGTCTAAGTACACACCAAGTGGAGCTCAAAAAAGAACACCAAACAAAAGCAAGCAGAAATAAATAAAATTGAAAATAATAAAAAAAAAAAAAAAAAAAAACAGGGTGGTGTGACAATGGCTCAGTGCCAAGCCAGAGACCTGGATTTATTCCCAGTGCCTGCCCATGAGAAAAGAAAAAAGGAAAAAGAAAAAAAAAAACCTCTTCAATTCCTAAAAAAATACAGAAAAAACCAAAAGTTAATTCTTTGAGAAGCCCAATAAAATTGACAAACTCCTAGCTAGCATGACAAAGAAAAAAGAGAGAAGATTCAAATAAATAAAATAAAAACAGGACATTATTACTGATGCCATAGAAATAAAAAGGATCACAACAGGATACTATGAACACCAGTATACCAACAAATTAGACAACTTAGATGAAATGAACAAATTCCTAGAAACATACATACAAGAAAAAATAGCAAGCCTCAAAAGACCAATGACAAGTAAAGAGCTTGAAGCAGTCATCAAAAATCTCCTAACAAAGAAAAGCCCAGGACCAGATGGCTTCACAAGTGAATTCTACCAATCGCTCCAAGAAGAATTAATATGAATTCTGCTCAAATACTTCCAAAAAAATCAAAGAAGATGGAACAGTACCTAAACTCATCCATGAGGCCAACTTCAAGCTCCAAAGCCAGATAAAGATACAAACAGAAAAGAAAATTGCAGACCAATTTCTGTAATGAATATACACGCAAAAATCCTCAACAAAGTACTTTCAAATCAAATCCAACAGTACATTAAAAGTATTACACACCATGGTCAAGTAGGTATTATGCTAGGTATGCAAAGGTGGTTCAACACAAGAAAAACAATGTAAAACACCACATTAATAAAATGAAGGTAAAAAAACAACAAGATCATCTCAACTGATGCAGAAAATGCATTTGAAAAAATCCAGCATACTTTCTTGATAATATGATAAAGGACATATATGATAAACTCACAGTTCACACAGTTAGCATCATACTAAATGATGAAAGACTATGAGCTTTCGCTCTAAGATGTGGAACTGTTATTCAACATTGTACTAGAAGTTCTAGCCAGTGTAGTTAGGCAAGAAAAAGAAATAAAAGGAATCCAAATTGGAAAGTATAACTGTGCTGGATTGAAATTGTCATGTATCCCAGAAAAGCCATGTTCTTCTAATCCATTCTTGTAGGTACAGACCTATTATGGGTAGGACCTTTTGATTAAGTTGTTTCCATGTAGATGTGACCCACACAATTCAAGATGGATCTTAATCTCTTTACTGGAGTCATTTGTGAGGGGATAAAAAGACAGTAAATGCCGAAAGCCCAGATACATTTAGAGAGGAAAAGAAATGCCCAAAGACAATTTAGAGAGAGTGGATACAGAACCCAGAAAAAAAGAAACACCCTGGAGATGCTAATGGTGGACTCACAGGACACAGAGCACTCAGAGAGGTGTCCTGGAGGAGCGAGACCCACAGAAGCTGAGAGAGAAAGCCACTGGAATCAGAAGCTGAAGCAACATTACCCAGGAGCAATGCCAGCCACAAGCCTTCCCATGTTTCAAACAAACCCCAGATGCCATCAGCCTTTCTTCAGAGTCAAAGTGTCTTTCTTCAGAGTCAAGATATCTTTCTCTGGATGCCTTAGTTTGGACATTTTTATGGCCTTAAAACTGCACAGGTTTAACCTGATAAATGCCCTTTGTAAAAGCAAAATGAATCAGTAATTTTCACTATTTGCAGATGACATAATCCTAAATGGAGAAAATCCTAAAAAAAAAATCTACTGCAAAGCTACCAGAGCTATCAATGAATTCAGCAAAGTGGCAGGACACAAGATCAATGCACAAAATCAATAGGGTTACCATATACTAGCAATGAGCATGCAGAGGAGAAAATCAAGAAATAAATTCCTTGTACAATAGCAATGAAAGAATCAAATATCTATAAATATATTTAACAAAGGACATAAAGGACTTATACACAGAAAGCTACAAAACATTTCTAAAAGAAATCAAAGAAGATGTAAATAAATGGAAAGACATTCCTTGTCTGTGGAATGAAAACTAAACATCATTAAGATGATAATTCTACCCAAACTAATTTACAAATTCAACCCTGATCAAAATTTGCAAACTCCAACTTTGCAGAAATGGAGAGCCAATTATCAAATTTATTTGGAAGGGTAAAGACCCCCAAATAGCCAAAATATCTTGGGAAAAAAAAAACAGTTGGAAGATTCACACTTCCTTATTTTAAAGGATATTGCAAAGCTACAGTGTTCAAAACAGCCTAGTACCAACATAAGGATAAATACAGTGACAAATGGAATTAAAGTGAGAGTTCAGAAATAGATCTTCACATATATGGCCACTTGGTGTTTGACATGGCTGCCAAGTCCACTCAACTGGGAAAGAATAGTCTCTTCAACTGGGAGAACTGGATATCCAAATGCAGAAGAATGAAAGAAGATCCCCATCTCTCACCTTACACAAAAATTAACTCAAAAGTGAATCAAAAAAGGGGGAAGAGTGAAATGAGACAAAGTGTCAATGGCTGAGAGATTCCAAACAGAGTCGAGAGGTTATCCTGGAGGTTATTCTTACGCATTAAGTAGATATCACCTTGTTATTCAAGATGTAATGGAGAGGCTGGAGGGAACTGCCTGAAAATGTAGAGCTGTGTTCCAGTAGCCATGTTTCTTGAAGATGATTGTATAATGATACAGTTTTCACAGTGTGACCGTGTGATTGTGAAAACCTTGTGTCTAATGCTCCTTTTATCTACCTTGTCAACAGATGTGTAGAACATATGGAATAAAAATAAATAATAGGGGGAACAAATGTTAAAATAAATTTAGTTTGAAATGCTAGTGATCAATGAAAGGGAGGGGTAAGGGGTATGGTATGTATAAATTTTTTTTCTGTTTTTGTTTTATTTCTTTTTCTGAATAGATGCAAATGTTCTAAGAAATGATCATAATGATGAATATGCAACTGTGTGATGATATTGTGAATTACTGATTATATATGTAGAACGGAATGATCAAAATAGGACTGTTTGCATTTGTTTAGTGTTTTTTGGTATTTAAAAAAATAAAATAAAATAATTTTTTTTAAAAAGTGAATCAAGAGGATGGGCCACGGTGGCTCAGCAGGCAGAGTTCTCACTTGCCATGCTCGAGACCCAGGTTCAATTCCCAGTGCCTGCCCATGCAAAAATAAATAAATAAATAAGTGAATCAAGAAACCTAGAGGGCCCAGCCTCTCTAGAACATCAGATAGTTCCATCTCCCTACCTCATATTAGTGACAGACCCTTCCAATACCAAAAATTTAGAATTTAGAATGACCAAACACCTCTAAAGAGAGGAATGTAAACATCAAAGGTCATGGTGGAGTTATACAGTGAAGATAGGATTTAACAAATGAATATGAATGCTGAATCATTAATTGGTATCTCTTTTAGTCTCCAGTATCTTAGAGTAGCTAGAAATAAAAACCTAAAATTGTTGAATTGTAACCATGTCAAACTCTGAAATATGTTCTACAACTAATTGTGGTGTTGTGCTTTGAATTTTATAGCTTTTTTGTATACATGCTATTTTGCACAAAAAAAAAAAAGAAAGAAAAAAAGTTGATTGTGCTGATAAAAAAATATTTAAGCCTTCTAGCCTCCTATATTCTGGAGTAGCTAGAAGAAAAAAATCTGAGAGGATCATATGGTAGCCCATGACAAACTTTGGGATCTGTCCTGTAACTACTTGTTGAAGAGTGCTTTGTAAACTATTGCTTTTTTATTTCTTTGCTTTGTATATATGTTATAATATACAATAAAAACTTTTTAAAAAAAAAAGTGAATCAAAGACCTAGATAAAAAAACCAGAACTAAAAAACTCCTAGAAGAAAAAGTAAGGAAACATCTTTAAGATATTATAGTAGAATGGTTTCTTAGACTTTCCACCCAAAGAACTAGAAACACAAGAAAAAACAGAAAAATGAGACCTCCTCAAAATTAAAACTTTTGCACAAAGGACTTTATCAAGAAAGTGAAAAGACAATCCACTCAGTGGGAGAAAATATTTGGATACCACATATCCAATGAGGTTTTAATATCCAGAACATATAAAGAAATCCTACAACTTAACATTGGCCATTTTTTAATTGGGTTGTGTTTTTATTGTTGACAAACTCTTGGATCTGTCCTGTAACTACTTGTTGAAGAGTGCTTTGAAAGCTATTGCATTTTATTTCTTTGCTTTGTATATTCGTTATACTATACAATAAAAAAGTTTTTAAAAAAACCCAATTATTGATATTTCATATTGCTATATTATCTATAAATAATTTCCTAAAATTAAAGTTGGAATCAGGGATTCAGATGATGGTTTTTAGTCTAGCAAATTACAATAAACCTTATGGAAAATAAAGTGATAACGAATGTGTGTCTGGTTCTAAAGCTGGCCAAAAAGGCAAAGTCACAGAATTCAAAACCAATGGGAAGGCAGGATGGATGAGGTTGAGGGTAAGGAGAGATAGGCATAAAGTATAAAAACAAACAAACAAACAGGTTCTCAGCTTTTTTCTTTCTTTATAGAACCAGAACTCATTAAGGACTGCAAATAATCCTCAGAAGCACCTCTTATAACTGCCCTACAGAGGGGCTATGTCTCCTTCCCCCATCAGCATTTCTCCTTGGAAATCTTTATCAACACCCAGCTGTGGGAAGAAAAAGTCATTACAACATTTTTAAACTTTGGATTTAAGATTACTGAACTTCAAAGATTAAAAAAAAATTTTTTTAATTGTGAATTATATATACAAAAAAAGCAATAAATTTCAAAGTACATTTTAACAAATAATAGAACAGATTTCAGAGTTTGGTATGGATTATAGTTCCACAATTTCAGGTTTTTTCTTCTATCTACTCCAAGACACTAGAGACTAAAAAGAAATGTCAATATAATGATTCAGCAGTCATACTCATTTGTTAAATTTTAGCTTCTCTGTTATTACTTCTCCTTCTCCTTTGATTCTTCTCCATTCTTTAGGGATATTTGGGTTATGACCATTCTAACTTTTTTCATGTTGAAAAGAGGTGTTGACAATATTGGGATAGGGGGATGGAACTGGTTGATATTCCTGAAGAGACTGGCACCTCTCCAGATAAGTTTCAGGACTTATCTGGCCTAGGAACACTCTAAAGGTTTTAGGTTCCTGAATAGTAAACTTAGTGCATGTAAATTTGTAGAACTGCAAATAGAGCCCTGAGTGTTCTTTAGGCTTAACAGGAATGATATTGATTGGAGTTTGGCAAACCATGGCAATTAGTGATATCCAACTAAAGCTTACACAAGAGAAACCTCCAGAATAGTCTCTCATCTCTATTTGAACTATCAGTCACTGATACTTCATTTGTTACACTTCTTTCCCCCTTTTGGTCAGGAAGGCACTGTCAACCCCATGGTGCCAGGGCCAGGCTCATACCTGGGAGTCATGTATA